>CM046386.1:556665-645646 GCA_025413485.1 Ficus microcarpa
AACCACCCTTAACAACACCCTAATCAAGCACCACACCTAGTCTAGGGCATTAACCATAAAACTTGAGCTTATGCTCTTACAAACCATGCTTGGAAATACACTTAAATTTCCCAATTAAAGCTTAAACCAAAAGCTTAGGGTTATAGGGTTTACCTCTAGAATTTTGGAAGTTGGTTCAAGCTTGGATCCGAACTTCCCTTACTCCCCCTTGGCTGCCATCACAACCGGATTCCCCCTCCAAATGGGGTTCCAATTTTCAGCCATGCACATGAAAACATACACAAAAATATCCCATCGAAATCTAATGGAAAGAAATTAGGGTTTTAGGGAGTTTCTACCTTAGCTAACCCTAGGGACGGGTTAGGGTACGTGAACCTGAAAATCTCCCTCCCTTTGGCTCTCCAATCACTCGGCTTTGCCCTCCAAATGGGCACCAACATTTTTCACCAAACTTGGTGATTTCTTGCAGCCAAAGCCGAAGCCTCTAGACCCCAATTCCTTCAAACTTTTCCTTTCCTTTCTCTTGCTTACTCATGGCCGAACCTAAGCCCATCTAGAGCACCAAAAATTCTTTTGGTTCCATTGGTTGGTGATTTCTCTTCATACTCGGCCACACCACCAACTTTTTCACCGAAATTTCGCTCCCTTTTCTTCCTCTCCCATGCACGGCCATTGCCCAGAAAAATGGGTCAAAATTTCCAGATTTTCCCCCTTGGTTTCTAGCTTGAAACCCGAGTGTCTCCTAGGCTAACCTCCCTTGGATTTTCAACTTTTTCTCTTATCTCTTTCTTGATTTCTCTTGCTCGGATTTTGGGGAGAGTATTTGGCCAGAGGTTGGCTAATTTTCTGGAATTTTCTAGCACCAAAACCGACCCCTATGCATGGGTTTATATAGACACATGAAACTTTGTAAAAATTGGAATTTGACCCCAAAACTTTTAATATTTTAACCATTGTCCTACAAGGTGGCTGGCCAAAAACTTGGAGAGCAAGGCTAGGATGACCTCATTGCTTACATCATTGCTTACATCACCAAATTTCTAAAATTTACACTTTTGCCCCAAAAGCTAGAATTCTTGCAAAATTGCCCCCTAGGTGGCCGGTTGCTTTCTTGGTGAACAAGCCAAGCTTATCTCATCTTGATGACATCACATGCTTACATCATCAATTTTCTAAAATTTATACTTTGGCCCCAAAAGTGAAAATTCTTGCATTTATGCCCCCTAGGTGTCATTTGGCCGGTCATTTGCTTGCTTTCCAAGCAAATGACATCATCTTAATGACATTATGTGATTACCTCATGCTTACATCACATATTTTCTAAAATTACATTTTTACCCCTAAAGACAAAATATTTGCATTTTCACCCCCATAGGTGGCCGGCCCCTAGCTTGTCTTGCAAGGTAAGTTATTGCCTCATTGTGACATCATCTTGATGACATCACTATGCTTACATCATCAATTTTCTAAAATTTACACTTTTACCCCAAAAGTGAAATTTTTGACATTTTTGCCCCTGCATGTGGCCGGCCTTAATGGGTTACTTAGTGACCAAGTTTTCCATATTTTCAAGTCCTTTTTGCCCTTGACCTCTACTAGGTGTGCTTGATTTTCTAGGGTGGTTTTAAAGCCCACTTGAGCTATCTCGCCCATACTGACATATTTTATAGTATTTTTCCATACTGCACCATACAATACTGTCAAGTCAACCCGTTGACCACTCTTGGTCAAACTTTGACTTTCTTGGTCAAATTTGACTTTTTTGGTCAAACTTTGACTTTTCAGAAATTACGTCCTTCTTCGTCCTTTTCGACTTGAAAGGGCGTTTGCTAATCTTAACAACCTCTTTTGAGTCTTATTGAGCCATAAGATCTCATAAAAAAGTATGAAAAACTCTTAACCGAGCTTTTCCGTAAATATCTCAACATGTGCACATAATTCATTCGAAAAGAAAATGGTAACATGAAATTTCTAGGTATTACACTGCGCTCTACTTAATTTTTTTTTTTATTTACTAACCACCTCTTAAGAGAATAATAAATCAAAGAAAAAGAGTTTAAACTTTTAAGAAAATTATGGACAAACTAAATACACATCTCCATAGTACGTTCGTAAGTATCAAAGAGGATCACAGATTCTATAATGTTTGGATGTAATGCTTTTCATTTCTGATTTTAGTTTTAAAATTACTGAAAACAAGATATTTAAAAAATGGGACTCACTTTCATTGAGGCTTAGGATTAGTAATTTAGCTTAACTTATTGGTATAAATAAGTTTACACAAAGAACATTTTTTAGTCCAAGGGACGGATAATCTGTCACGCGCCGACCCAAGCTACGCAGGGCCGTGACTTCGTACTTACTTGACTTACTTCTTAAACAAATACTTAAAATTCTGAAGTAAATTTTTTTCTTTTAAACTGTAAGACCCGAAATTTTGTAGACTTGTAATCTCCTTATTCATAAGGAATTAGAGTCTAATTTATGTGTTATGATGTGTTATATGAAAAATTATGAATAATAATGAGAAATTCATAATTTTATTTGAACAATGTTCGAGTCCTCATTTAATGATTATTAGACTCAATTAATGATTTACGAGCCAAGAATGAGGTTTTTAAAGGAAAAAGAACGAAAAAGGATGAAATTTTACAAAAGTCAAAGGGTTGACCAAAAAGTCAAAGGGTTGACCAAAAAGTCAAAGTTCGACTAAGACGGGTCACAACGTTGACTTCACAATTATGATGAAGGAATATGGAAAGAATCTCCGAAAATGAAGTTTTATAAGCCATAAATCCACCATAGAAAAATCAAGCACACCGAAAAAGAATTAAGGGCAAAAAGGTCTCTGAAAAATTGGAGAAAGAGAGTTTCGGTCCAAAATTTACATGGAAGAATTTTTGGACCAAAATATAAAATAAGAATGCTCATCACAGTATTGGAAATAACTATAGAACGTGAAAGGAGCTGTGAAAGAATGAAATGGCCAAACAAGGCATTGTGAGAGCTAGTGGAACATGACATCAACCCCATGACATCACCTTCCACTAACTCAAAGTTGCAACATGTGGAGTTTCACCATGCATGATGGCCGGCCACCCATGGGAGACAAAAGGAAAAGAAAAAAAAATGGGAAAGCCTAGAATTAAGGAGAAAAGGTGCACCAACTTTTGTCCATCACAAGTCTCTCATCCCCTAGTCACTTTTGCTTAAAATAATAAGTCAAACACATGCCTTTCTACCTTGAAAATCCGGCTGCAACACACCCCTCCACTCCCATGTTCGGCAGCCCAAGGAAAAAAAAAATGGGAACAAGACATGACACAAAGCCATGAATTAAGGGCCAACTCACCAACCACCACACCCCTTTCTTTCACTCAATTTTCTGCCATTTCTTCCCTTAAAATCCGGCAGCCCATGCCCCCTTAACTCTCATGTTCGGCAACTTGAAGGAACAAGGAAAGGAATTGGTTTGGTTTGGGTAACTAAATGACCAACTAAAGTCTAACTAAACAAAGGATAATAGCCCATGCCTATGCCTCACTTTTCACTAGCCTAAGCAAGCTATGAGAGGCTTTCTTTCCACCCCAAAAACCGGCTGCAGCACATCCCTTTCCCCCATCACATTCGGCAGCCAAGGGAAGCAAGCAAGACTAGACATAAAGCCCAAAATCAAGGAAAAAGTTGAACCACTCTTGTCCATCACAAGTCTCTCATCTCTCTCTAGTCATTTTCACTTGGAAAACTTAGAGAAACCCTCACTTTTTCTCTATAGGATTTGGCAGCTAAGAGGGAGAAGGAGAGAGAGAGATCTCAAGACAAATTTTTGGGTTTTCCATCTTAAGGGTGCACGGTTTTGGCAAGAAGAGAGAGAGCTAGAGAAAGCTTGAGATTTTCTTGTGAGTTTTGAGTGTTTGGCCAACCAAGAAGAGAAGAAAAGAGGTGAGTAACTCTTGATAATTTTTGGGTTTTCTTCTTCAAAATACACGGCTTGGAGGTGTGAAAAAGCTAACCAAAAAAAAAAATCTCTTGGATTCCATTTTCTTGAGCCAAAGCCGTGAGCACCAAGCAAGGAAGGGTTTGAGAAAATTTTGTGGATTTCTCCAAGAGTTGGCCGAACAAAGAGGAGAGGAAAAAGGTAAGAAAAACTTGGATTTTTCTCTTGTTAAGGTTCGGTTTTGGTGATGCAAGAAAGAGCTAACAAAAAAAAAAAAATTTGGATGCCATTTTCTTGGAGAAGCCGTGTGGGTGAGCAAGCCAAGGAACCAAAGGAGGATTTGGGATTTCAAAAGCCTAACTTGGATTTGAGGTAAATCTCTTAAAACCATATTGAAATTGAGTTTCATTTGAGTATTTTGATGGTGATTCAAGTTGGTTGTAAGGACATAAGTCCATTTAATTTTCAGCCCTCATTTTGTTGGTGTGTGTGTGCTTGATTAGGGTTAGGGTTTGGTTGGCTGATTTTGATGCTTGTTGCTTAAAAATTTGTGCTTGAAAATGTGATAGGAAGCATGCTAGATGTGGTTGTTATGTCCCTTAAAATTTTGGTCCCAAGATCTGCCCTTGGCAACCAAGAGATGCATGATAGTTAGGGCTTGAAAATGGTGATGTTGTATGCTAAGTTAGAACCAAGCAACCCTAGTCTTTTTAATTTTCGGATTTGGGTTACATGAGTTGAATGAGATGGATTTATGGGTTTCTATGGGACGTTAGAAGCGCTGCTTGATGTTGTCTAAGCTCCCGATGTGATCGGTCGAGATAGATTCCGCGAAATAAGACGTAAACCGAAAGTTGCTCGGAACAACTTTTTTTAGAGGAAAACGCAAACAGAATCTCGAAATAAGGCTCCAACGGCCTCCATTTTACTCAAAACCCGTGGCTGATCCCTGGGACGGTCTTCACCCAGTTTTTCAGAGTCAGCCCGTTTTCAAATAAAAACTGGTACTGATCTAGGCCAAAATGGATTTTTCTTAAAACATGAAAGTTTTAGCATTTTTCGAGAGCTACAACTTTCATGAAGACAAGTTTTTCAAATTCCAAGCCGATTTTTAAACTGGGCACGTTTTGTGGGAGATGCGCAAGGAATCCGAAATCCTGCACATTAGATTCACGAAAATATTTTCTAGAAAAATGGTGAAGTGCTTTTAAACGGCTATTTTAGCTTCAGAAACCGTTCCAAAGGCGGTTTCCGGCCCCAAATGATTTTATAAAAGATTTATTTCGAAAATCATGAATTTTAAGGGCTCGGGTTTGAAATTTCACATTTTTCTCCGAAGTAAAGAAAAAGAGGGTTTCAATCAAGAGTTTACAAGTTAAAGAAAATAATGAGATTAAGCCAAAGTATTTTCTAATTAAAGGGATTAGAATTTTTACAAGTAAAATGAAGGATTTTTGGAAGTTAATTACACAAGATTTTCCAAAAATAAGGAAGAGGAATTTTAAAGTAAAATTTGTAAGCAAGCCGATTACGAACGGTAACCGGATATTATATCCGAGTTACAAACCCAAGGATAACCAAGGGTTGACAAAAGGTTGACCTAAAGTTTAATTAAGATCAACCTTAAAGGTTACCCAACATAACCCTAAAGGATACCCACATGTATAATTGGACTAAGATTAAAGGGTTAATGTAAATAACCCAATAACAAGGATGTATGAACAAGACCCAACATAGGACAAGGCTCTAATCAAAAAGGTTACCCAAAGTAACCTCTTAAGGATTTATCAAAACTCGATAAAGACTGAGGATTAAGATGGCCAAGATGGATATTAAGTATGAGGGACATACAACCAAAAGTAGGTATGAGTGTTGGTAGGTCACCAACACCTACGAAAGGATCCTGATCCTATATTTTTGGTATATCAGGAAAGTGAATTGCCGTTGCCGACAAATTTAAGGAACGCAACTTTAAGGATACGGCACTAGAGGTAAGTACAAACCTCACCTGCAGTATGAAAGCTAGTAAATTATGTTCAGATATGTGGTTTTCAAATATGCTGTAAATTGTTGTGTGCTATATCTATGAAATGCCATGCTTTATAAAAAGTGTTGTTTTTGCAAAATGCTATGTTATAAGAAGTCCTATTCTTGCAAAATGCTATGTTTATAAAAGTGCTATTTTTGCAAAGATTATAAAAGTGCTATATTTACAAAATGTCATGTTTATAAAAATGTCATGATTGCAAATGCCATGAATGAAAAGAATGCCATGCCATGTTATGAATAGATAAAAAGTATGTTATCATATAGTGACATCATAAGGTATGTTCACTAAGGATAAATAACATGGTAAGAAATCACAAGTAAAGTGTCGTACCGACCTCCCATAAGGTGGAGGATTTTTCATGTTCAAGTAAAGGATTCACCCTCTCGTTGATGCGGGAGGGTGTAATCACCCAATGTTCCCAGAGCAGTTAGGGACCTTGCAACCCCTAACTGTATCTGGAGGCGCGCTAAATAAATGATGGTACGTACACTATGGGCCATAAGAAAGATAAGTAAGTTAAAAAGAAATGCATAAATGGAACATAAATGATTCACGCATATGTATATGATGATGTATGTTTTCCAGATGTTTTAATGTTTTGTGAGATTATGTTTGTGTTTACTGGGCGGAAGCTCATCAAGTTATATTTCATACTGTAGGTAAGAAACCTGCAGCCTGAATGATGGGCATGTGTGGACGATGTGGCGGCGGATGAAGGCGGTATGGATACCACTACGCATAGTTTCCGCAACCTATTTTTGAGTTAAGAAGTTTTGTATATAAGTATGTATGATAAGACAAATTATGCTTTATGGTATTTTGGAACTAAAGACCTTAAGTAAACTTTTACTTAGTGTAATGATATATTTCTAACGACAAATGCTTTTATAAGTATGTTTCAAAAAAAAAATATTCCTAATTTTCAAGTAAAGTTAAGTAAGTAAGTAAGGTGGCGGCCCTACGTAGTAAGGGGGCGTCACAGAGTTGGTATCAGAGCGGTATCCTGCCAGCCTACTTCGTCTCGCTCCGCATCGTTCCGCAATAGCCCAAGTAAGTTAAAATTAATTCTCTTACGCTTAGGATTAGATTTTCGTACGCATCTTTTATCGATGGTTCGCAATGGAAAGGTTGGGTGTGAGAATGACGTTGGGTTGTGCCCTAGCTCGGTGGTGGTAATCAAGTAATGTATGCCCATGATGAGGAAATTATGTATTTTCCTAAAACTATGATTATGAAATGAAGATAATGTTCTGTATAAAAGATATGATTTTATGAAAGTTTTGAAAATAAGAAGCTTATTTTGTTGCTTCTATACAGAACCATGCCACCAAGACGTCGAGCGGCACAGGCCCAAAACGTCGATCTTGCAGCTCAGCTGAACGAGCTGAGAGAGATGATGCTAGCCCAGCAACGAGAGATAGGTGGGCTTAGGGCTCAAATAGCCCAACAGAACCAAGGACCGCCTGAAGCCAGGGTACCACCGGCACCTGAAGAGCAACCAGCGGTACCGGAATTTCCCGAGGAGGAACCAGTGATTCCGGAACACCCTGAGGCCCCAGAAGCACCAATGGCGCCGGTAGCTGCTCCGCCAGCACCTCGGGTTCGGACCCCGGCAGAGCTGTATCATGAATTTCGGCGCATGAAGGCACCGGAATTCGAGGGATCGACGGACCCTATCGAGGCCGACAACTGGCTCATCGACCTCCAAGTTTCCCTGAACTTCTTAGGGCTCGACGATAGAGAGAGAGTCCTCTGCGCGTCCTTTATGTTGAAGAAAGACGCCGGTTATGGTGGGAAACGGTTCAAATCAGACGGGACATCAACCAGATGACATGGGAAGACTTCGTTGAGGAGTTTCGTGAGAAGTACTTCAACACGAAGTAATGGAAGCCCAACAAGACGAATTCAACAATTTCCGTCAGGGAAATTTGTCTGTGGCTGAAGCCGTGAGAAAGTTTGAACAGCTCGCCCGTCTCTGCCCTCAACTCATCAGTTCCGAGAGGGACAAAGTGAGGAAAATGATGAGGATGTTTCGGTCAGACTTAGCCGTGATTATCAGCAGTGGCCCTCACCCACCGCTCACTGTTGCCGAATGCGTCAGTCGAGCAGTTCGAGCCGAATATTGGGTCGGTCAGAACAAGGCGCAACGGGCTCAGTTCTTTAAGGAAAAGAATGAGGAGAAGGCCCTAGCCAAGCAGAGTCAGACCAGACCAGGCCAATCATCACAGCAGAAAGGTCAAGGAGGATCTTCTGGCCAACGCAGCAGCAACAAGCCGTATGGCAACCCCCAGCAGAAAAGAAAGTGGAATGCTGGAGGGCAAGGGAGCCAACAGAATCCTCCCCAGAAGAAGAATGCCCCTGACAACAGTGGAACTCCCCCTTGCCAAAAATGTGGGAGAAAGCACCCAGGAGACTGTCGTGCCAGGACAAACCGCTGCTACCTGTGTGGCAAGGAAGGCCACTATGCGAAGAATTGCAATGCAAATGTCCAGAATCAGCAGAACTACCAGAGGGGTCAGGGAAGTCAGCTGCATGCAGCACAGATGAAAGTGGAAGGACCGGCAATCTCTCAAGGCCGACTTGAAGCTCCAGAACCTCAGGGACGCATCTATGCCTACACGAAGGAGGATGCTCAAGCTGGACCGTCCACGGTGGTGACAGGTCAGCTTCCTATTGCCCAACAAGATGCTTATGTGTTGATTGATTCTGGAGCTACGCATTCATTCACATCACCTAGGTTTGCTAAGAA
Organism: Ficus microcarpa; assembly: GCA_025413485.1. NCBI lineage: Eukaryota > Viridiplantae > Streptophyta > Magnoliopsida > Rosales > Moraceae > Ficus > Ficus microcarpa. The sequence continues at coordinate 565,402 of CM046386.1, forward strand.
ACTAGGTAGAGATAATGATAAAATCGGAAGAACCTTTCGTACTGCATTACCCTCCGGGGAAATTTTGTTGTCTGATTATTGGATACGCCATGTTCCAATAATCATATGCGGTAGAGAGATGTACGTCAACCTGATCGTCATTGACCTATACGACTACGACGTAATCCTGGGTATGGACTTCCTGGGAAAGTACAACGCGGTTATCGACTGCCAGCGTCGTGCCGTCACGTTCAAGCCAGTTGGAGATAAGGAATTCATCTTTCGAGGATCGACCCCGAAACAGCCAAAGATGTTTATTTCGGCGCTAAAGGCTAGAAAATTGTTGGCGGAAGGATGTATGGGATTTCTAGCCAACATGGTAGATAAGACGCAAGAGACCGAAGGTAAGCCGGAAGATGTACTGATAGTCAAGGAGTTTGTGGACGTTTTTCCTGAAGATCTGCCAGGATTGCCGCCAGAGCGAGAAATCTCTTTCGAAATCGAGTTGCTTCCAGGATCAGCGCCCGTGTCCAAGGCACCGTATAGGATGGCGCCTGCTGAACTCAAAGAATTACAAGTCCAGTTGAAGGAGCTCCTGGATAAAGGATTCATCAGACAGAGCTATTCACCGTGGGGAGCCCCGGTGTTGTTTGTTAAGAAGAAGGACGGCACTCTTAGAATGTGCATTGACTATCGGGAGTTGAACAAGATCACCATCAAGAACAAGTATCCTTTGCCCAGGATCGACGATCTGTTCGACCAACTGAAAGGAGCCTCCGTCTTTTCGAAGATTGATCTACGATCGGGATATCACCAGCTCCGAATCAAGGAAGGAGATGTTCCAAAGATGGCGTTTCGCACTCGATATGGACACTATGAGTTCCTCGTCATGCCGTTCGGACTGACAAACACTCCAGCCGCCTTCATGGATCTGATGAATCGAGTATTTAAGGACTACTTGGATAAGTTCGTCATTGTCTTTATCGACGACATTCTGATATATTCAAGGTCAAAGAAGAGCACGAGGAGCATCTAAGGATTGCACTACGGATTTTGAAGCAGAATCAGCTTTACGCCAACTTCTCCAAGTGTGAATTTTGGTTGGAGAAGGTCCATTTCTTAGGACATGTGGTCTCAAAAGAAGGCATATCCGTAGATCCGGCCAAGATTGAGGCGGTAAGTAAGTGGCCAGCTCCTAAGAATGTCACCGAAGTGCGCAGTTTCCTCGGATTAGCGGGCTATTATCGGCGATTTGTCGAAGGATTTGCTAAGATCGCGGCGCCACTTACCGCACTCACAAGAAAAGGGAAGGCGTACGAATGGACAAATAAGTGTGAAGAGCACTTCCAAGAGCTCAAAAGCAAGTTGACAAGCGCTCCAATCCTCACAATTCCGGTCGTGGAGGAAGAAAACTTCGTGATTTACAGCGATGCTTCTAAGATAGGATTGGGAGCCGTACTTATGCAGAACGGAAAAGTGATCGCTTATGCTTCGCGACAGCTCAAGGAACACGAGAAGAACTACCCGACGCACGATTTGGAGCTTGCGGCGGTAGTATTTGCCTTAAAAATTTGGAGGCACTACCTCTACGGTACAAAATGCGAAGTGTATACGGATCATCAGAGCTTGAAGTACATCTTCACACAAAAGGAGCTTAACATGAGGCAAAGAAGATGGCTCGAATTGGTGAAGGACTACGACATAGATATCCGATACCATCCGGGAAGGCTAACAAGGTGGCCGATGCCCTTAGTCGGAAGTCGTCTTCCTCGATGATGTCAATCCGATCATTGACTGAGCCTCTTCAAAAGGAGCTAATGGAAGCCAAAATCGAGCTTATTACGGAGGTTAGCTGGCCTCACCTTCCAGCCTACTATTTTAGATGGGATAAAAGAACGTCAAGAAGCAGATGCCTCGCTGCTTAGGATGAAAAACGAGGTTTTTAGAAGGAAAGGAGTCAGACTTCCACATATCCGATGAGGGCATACTCTATCAAAAGGATAGACTATGCATTCCTAATGAGGAAGAATTAAAGAAAAGATCATGAAAGAAGCTCACGAGACTCCGTACTCTGTCCATCCTGGAGCCACGAAGATGTACAAGGACTTGAAAGAGAGCTTTTGGTGGCCCAAAATGAAGAACGACGTTGCTACTTTTGTCAGTAAGTGCCTTACTTGTCAAAAAGTAAAGGCGGAACACCAACGTCCAGGAGGAGAATTGCAGAAAATTTCCATCCCAGAATGGAAATGGGACCAAGTGACGATGGATTTCGTGGTGGTCTACCCCGAACTCCCAGCGGCAACGATGCTATTTGGGTAGTCGTTGACCGATTGACAAAGTCGGCACACTTTATAGCCATCAAGCTCAGCTTCTCAGTGGAACAACTGGCAGAATTGTACGTGGCCCAGATCGTTCGCTATCATGGAATTCCGAAAACTATCATCTCGGATCGCGACGGTCGCTTTACTTCGAAATTTTGGAGGAGCGTACATGAAGCAATGGGTACCAAGCTTTCGTTTAGTACAGCTTTTCACCCACAAACGGATGGACAATCAGAAAGGACCATTCAGACCTTAGAAGATATGTTGCGAGCTTGCGTGATGGATTTCAAGGGAACTTGGGATAAGAAGCTTCCTTTAATCGAGTTCTCGTACAACAACAGTTTTCACGCTTCAATTGGAATGGCTCCTTATGAAGCTTTGTACGGAAGAAGATGCAGATCTCCAGTCCACTGGTACGAGACAAGAGAAAAAGAACTTGTATCTACGGACTTCATTCGGAAGACCACGGAAAACGTGAAGCTCATACGACAAAGGATGGAGACTGCGTTTAGCCGGCAAAAGAGTTATGCCGACAAACGCCGAAGGCCTCTCGAATTCCAAGTAGGAGACTTGGTTTTCCTCAAAGTCGCTCCATTTAAGGGAGTTATGAGGTTCGGAAAGAAGGGGAAATTGAGCCCAAGGTATATAGGGCCGTTCGAGATACTCGAGAGAGTTGGGAACGTAGCCTACAAGTTGGCTTTACCCCAAGAATTGCCATATGTGCACAATGTGTTTCATGTGTCGATGCTGAAAAAGTACATTCCGGATCCGTCGTACGTATTGGATCACGAACCGATCGAGATTGGCGACGATCTGACTTATGAGGAGAAGCCAGTCCAAATTTTGGCACGAGAAAAAAAAGTGCTAAGAAACAAGGTCATACCGTTGGTAAAGGTATTATGGAGAAATCGCCACATTGAAGAAGCAACATGGGAACGGGAAGAAGACATGAAGAGAGACTACCCCGATTTGTTCTAATTTTCGAGGACGAAAATCTTTTAAGGAGGGTAGGTTGTAAGACCCGAAATTTTGTAGACTTGTAATCTCCTTGTTCATAAGGAATTAGAGTCTAATTTATGTGTTTATGATGTGTTATATGAAAAATTATGAATAATAATGAGAATTCATAATTTTATTAAACAATGTTCGAGTCCTCATTTAATGATTTGAGACTCAATTAATGATTTACGAGCCAAGAATGAGGTTTTTAAAGGAAAAAGAACAAAAAAGGATGAAATTTTACAAAAGTCAAATGGTTGACCAAAAAGTCAAAGTTCGACCAAGATGGGTCACAACGTTGACTTCACAATATGATGAAGGAATATGGAAAGAATCTCCGAAAATGAAGTTTTATAAGCCATAAATCCACCTAGAAAAATCAAGCACACCGAAAAAGAATTAAGGGCAAAAAGGTCTCCGAAAAATTGGAGAAAAGAGTTTCGGTCCAAATTTTACATGGAAGAATTTTTGGACCAAAATATAAAATAAGAATGCTCATCACAGTAGTGGAAATAACTGTAGAGCGCGAAAGGAGCTGTGAAAGAACGAAATGGCCAAACAAGGCATTGTGAGAGCTAGTGGAAGATGACATCAACCCCATGACATCACCTTCTACTAACTCAAAGTTGCAACATGTGGAGTTTCACCATGCATGATGGCCGGCCACCCATGGGAGACAAAAGGAAAAGAAAAAAAAATGGAAAGCCTAGAATTAAGGAGAAAAGGTGCACTAACTTTTGTCCATCACAAGTCTCCCATCCCCTAGTCACTTTTGCGTAAAATAATGAGTCAAACCCATGCCTTTCTCCCTTGAAAATCCGGCTGCAACACACCCCTCCACTCCATGTTCGGCAGCCCAAGGAAAAAAAAAATGGGAACAAGACATGACACAAAGCCATGAATTAAGGGCCAACTCACCAACCACCACACCCTTTCTTTCACTCAATTTTCTGCCATTTCTTCCCTTAAAATCCGGCAGCCCATGCCCCCTTAACTCTCATGTTCGACAACTTGAAGGAACAAGGAAAGGAATTGGTTTGGTTTGGGTAACTAAATGACCAACCAAAGTCTAACTAAACAAAGGACAATAGCCCATGCCTATGCCTCACTTTTCACTAGCCTAAGCAAGCTATGAGAGGCTTTCTTTCCACCCCAAAAACCGGCTGCAGCACATCCCTTTCCCCCGTCACATTCGGCAGCCAAGGGAAGCAAGCAAGACTAGACATAAAGCCCAAAATCAAGGAAAAAGTTGAACCACTCTTGTCCATCACAAGTCTCTCATCTCTCTCTAGTCATTTTCACTTGGGAAACTAAGAGAAACCCTCACTTTTTCTCTAGAGGATTCGGCAGCTAAGAGGGAGAAGGAGAGAGAGAGATCTCAAGACAAATTTTTGGGTTTTCCATCTTAAGGGTACACGGTTTTGGCAAGAAGAGAGAGAGCTAGAGAACGCTTGAGATTTTCTTGTGAGTTTTGAGTGTTTGGCCGACCAAGAGAGAAGAAAAAGAGGTGAGTAACTCTTGATAATTTTTGGGTTTTCTTCTTCAAAATACACGGCTTGGAGGTGTGAAAAAGCTAACCAAAAAAAAAAATCTCTTGGATTCCATTTTCTTGAGCCAAAGCCGTGAGCACCAAGCAAGGAAGGGTTTGAGAAAATTTTGTGGATTTCTCCAAGAGTTGGCCGAACAAAGAGGAGAGGAAAAAGGTAAGAAAAACTTGGATTTTTCTCTTGTTAAGGTTCGGTTTTGGTGATGCAAGAAAGAGCTAACAAAAAAAAATTTTTTGGATGCCATTTTCTTGGAGAAGCCGTGTGGGTGAGCAAGCCAAGGAACCAAAGGAGGATTTGGGATTTCAAAACCCTAACTTGGGTTTGAGGTAAATCTCTTAAAACCATCTTGAAATTGAGTTTCATTTGAGTATTTTGATGGTGATTCAAGTTGGTTGTAAGGACATAAGTCCATTTAATTTTCAGCCCTCATTTTGTTGTGTGTGTGTGCTTGATTAGGGTTAGGGTTTGGTTGGCTGATTTTGATGCTTGTTGCTTAAAAATTTGTGCTTGAAAATGTGATAGGAAGCATGCTAGATGTGGTTGTTATGTCCCTTAAAATTTTGGTCCCAAGATCTGCCCTTGGCAGCCAAGAGATGCATGATAGTTAGGGCTTGAAAATGGTGATGTTGTATGCTAAGTTAGAACCAAGCAACCCTAGTCTTTTTAATTTTCGGATTTGGGTTACATGGGTTGAATGAGATGGATTTATGGGTTTCTATGGGACGTTAGAAGCACTGCTTAATGTTTTCTAAGCTCCCGATGTGATCGGTCGAGATAGATTCCGCGAAATAAGACGTAAACCGAACTAAGCAACCGAAACTGCCAATTCGGATTCGAATCTGGCCAGCTTCGGGAAAGGGTAATTTCAAGGCCCTTAGAGGCCGAGCCACGTGTGAGATCTAGTTTTTCATGTAACTAGCTTCTGTAATGAATTGAATGTAAATAGTACATGCAATTTCATGAAAAAGCTTGTTTCAGAGCTCTAATGTGTATTATGAGTTTTTATAGCTTAATAAAACTCAAAAATGACTGTTCGAAGAAGCAAATAGCCTTTTTGAACAAAAAGAAGTGAAATCGACTCGATTCGACAAAAGTCAAAATTTTGACCGAAAAAGTCAACTGTTGACCGAAAAGTCAAAGTTTGACCAAAATGGCCAAAATTATGACGAAGGAATTTTAAGATATTATGAAAAATAATGCAGGAACTAATTTTTATGACAGTTAGAAACTAAAACCACATTAGAAAAATCAAGCACGCCACATTAAGTCACGAGGCAAAAGGATTTGAGAAAAGACTTTCGATCCGATTTTTTTGACTGTAAATATGAAAAATCCAAACTGTAAAATAATAATTACAGTATTGGAATTTAAATTTTTTACAATCAAAGTTTCAAAGTTTTTATCCAAACAAAGTCTTAAATTTTTAAGATATCTCATAAAGAAAATATTATTTTATTCTATGGGAGATGTGTTGGACCAATAACAAGATGACATGTGGACTATGCCAACTCACCATGAGTTGTCTTGCACTCCCACCACCTCCGGACACCTAGCATGCCAAAGATCCAAAATTTTGCAAATTTTGGGGTCAAAATGGAATTTTGAAAGCTTGATTCTTGGCCTATAAATAGAAGTGGTTTCTATTCATTTTAATCAAAAAATGCAGCCAAGTTCTTGCCATTTTCCAACTCAAAAATCCGAGAGAAAAGGGAGAGTGAGATCAGAAAATTTTTCAAGTCTAAGCCATTCATCTTGCTTCGGGTAGGCTAGAAACCGAGTGGAAGAAAAAGAAAAAAATTCTGCAGCCTCTAGCAGCCCTTGTTGCCGTGGGTTTGGTGCAGGGGAACACAAGAGAAAAACCAAATTTTGGGGTAAAAATTAGGGCTAGAGAGTTCGGGTGAGTGAGCTAGCAAAAGGAGTGAGAATTGATCAAGTTAGGAGCTTGGATTTGGCTCCAAACAGCCCTCGGGTTTGTGGGAGAAAAGAGAGGAAAAAAATTTCAGATTTGGGGCTAAACTCTCTTGAGTGTCCGAGCAAGGAGAGGAGACCATAAGGGAGCCAAAAATCTGATTTTTGGTGCACATAGGGGAGCAGCCGAACCCTTGGAACCATTGGTGTAAGCAGTTTCTTTTCGGGTACCCAAACCCTAGCCGAAAGTCACTTCTTGTGAGGTAAAATTTTTAAAAGCTTTTTGTCAAGTTTAAATGAGTTTTAAGCATGTGATTTATGTGTATTTTTATGCAAAATTTTTGTTAGAGCATAAGCGCCTATGTATGGTTTATGGGCTGCCTTAGATGTGCATGTGTGCTTAGTGCTTGATTAGGTAGATCTAGGTGTGGTTTGGTTTAATTTCATGCTCATAAATTATGCTATGTGATTGGTTTGCTAGAATGGCATGTTAGGGTTTTGATGTAGGTAATATGTCCCCAAATTAGGTTATTTAGTTTTGTGCATGTATGTTATGTTTTTATGAGCCAAATGCATGAATGGTGTGATGTATGCTTAGCTAGAAGATATGCAACCCTAGGTTAGTGAGTTCGGAAATTTTGGGTTGCAAGATCACATGGGCTGTATGATAGGGTTAAGGGACGTTAGATGCGCTGCATGCATGTTGACTATCTCCCGATGTGGGCGGTCGAGTTAGAACCCGCGACTTAGGACGTAAAAATAAATGTAAGAACCAAAACTAGCTCTCGGGTTCCAGGGAGCTGTTTCGGTAAAACACGGAATACAGGCCTTTAGAGGCCGAATGGGCAAAAAGTTAAAACACGAAAGTTGTAGACTAGGTTGTTTCCTAGCGGCCAAAGCGGCCAGTTTTCCAAAATAAGGCTCCAACAGCCTTCTTTTACAAGAAAACCCGTAAGAGGTCTGTGAGACTCGGATTTCAAAGTTAACCTCGTTTTCGATTAAAAACTGGTACCAATCGGTACAGAATCAGAAATTTCTCAAAACACAAAAGTTTTAGAACTCTTCGAGGGATAGAACTTTCGTGAAGGAAACTTTTTCAAATTCAAAAGCGATTTTTAACTATAAACTGAAATGCCAAAACTGCGCAGGAATCCAAGAATTTCTGTGCAAGATTTTATAGAACCTTACTAGGAAAAACGTTTTTCACACTAAACACATTATTTCAAGTATGGAAACTGTCCCAAAAGCAGTTTCCGACCCCCAAATATTTTATGAAATTATAAGGCAAGATTTACGAATTTTTACGAAAAAGTTGACAAGATGAAGTTTTAAAAGCTAAGTGTTTTTATGAAGTAGGAATTGAAAGTTAAAGTTTTTAAAGGAAATGGTTTCTAAGTTAAGATTTTCAAAGCAATGTTAGGACGTATGATAACCGGGAATCTATACCCGAGTTATCGGGACTTGGTCCCAAAATCCTAAAGTAAGCCGAATAGGGATTCAAGTTAGAGATCACAAGGGTTAACCTTGGTTGACCCATAAGTAGTTGATCAAAGCTCAAGGGTTGGTGTTGATCTAACCCGACATGTTTAGATATGGGCTAAGTGTATAAAATGGATATCCAACGTATCTTTTTAGATCATGATTCATGATCAACAAGACTACTAAGGTAGTCACCCTCTATGTATGCATGGTTTATCTTTAGGGGGACATATCACCGAAAACCCACATGAATGTTGGTTAGTCACCGACATGTTATGAGTTAGATTAGAAATCTCATGTACGTTCTTCGATCGAGCAGAAGGGATTCTGCAATTAAAGCTCGAAGAGGAGTAGTCAAGCGACACACGGATAGACGGTAAGTACAACACCGTCTACAGCATAAGCTACTAGTATATATTACTAGATTTCCATGATGTGTTCTGTGCTATGTGTTAGATAACATGTATGCAATATAAATTATGTTATGTATATGATTATTATGCTAGGGCATAAAATAATAGAATAAAAAAGGTGACAACCGAATGTATGTTCACTAATAGTAAGAATAAGTAAGTCAATAAGCGCTGTGTCGTACCACCCACGCCAGGTTGGGTTGGACTGTGGGTTGAGTTGGATAAGGTTTGGCCGCCCCAACCAATCCATAGTCGCGCGCCGGTTACGAACACACGAGGTAAGGGCCCATAATGAATAAGAATAAGAAAGCATAATGTGGTCAATGCATGCTCTGTGTATGATTGTGTCTATGTTATACTTTCTTTACGGCTTAAGAGTTGTACTTACTGAGCTTTAGCTCACTGTTTTAAGTTTATGCTGTAGGTAAGGAGCCAGCTATGTGATAATGATGCAAGATGGAGTAGCGAGCCAAGGGACTGTGAATGAGTGGATTATGGGTATCGCTACGAGTTTTGTGTTTTATGTAAATTATGAGATATTTTATATTAACTGGTAATTAATATACTAGTACGCAAAAACAGTATTATCTTATGTTTATAGTGTTTTGTCAATGCTATAAAAAAAAAAAAAAAAAAAAATTTCCGCTGTGTTTTTCAATCACTGTCTAAGTTTATATTATGAATGTATGTTTACAAGTAAGGTAACGGCCTACGCTAGGTGGGTCGTTACAAGAGTTGGTATCAGAGCGGTTCCCTTGCGACACGAATTCACAGTTGCCTGACATCGCCTCCATCATTGCAAGTAAGTTTAGATTTCTTTCTTATATGCTATATGGTTTATATGCAATAGTGTTTATGGTTATATTACGTGATATAGACGCGGTATCATGGACACGACGCAAGTGAAGAGGGATCGGGATGCTGTAGTTTCTTTCTACCGATCGCAGCCTCAGTACTTCGATAGCACCAGACGATCAGTATCGATCAGCATATGGCTTCATGATATGGAGCAGATCTTCACGATGTGTCACATCGAGGAGCACTTACAGGTCACCCTAGCCAGCCGATGTCTGATTGGTGATGCTAGGATATGGTGGGTTACATTAGGAGAGCCGCAGCTACCTAGCCGTACTTGGGCACACTTTCGTGCAGCCGTGGTGAGCAGATATGGTCCATTTCCAGCACGAGGAGCTGATGAGCCGATGCGTGATCCTGCGATATACAAGGACATGCGACTTACTCGCTATCAGATGATGTCACAGGACTGGCACGCCTATCCAGGGGAGACTATGGTCCACTACTGTTGGAGATTCCAGGAGATGATGCTTCCTTATATTCCCCAGGATATACCAGAGCCCGAGTTACAGGCGTTGATTGTAATATCTGGTTTCCATGTTGCTAATTCTTGTAGAGAATTAATACATGTGTGGTTATGAGATTTTATGAGTAAAGTTCAGTCCAGAACTTTCAGATGTGTTTTGTGGGTTTTTATAGTCTAAAAAGGCTTAAAACTGATATTTCGGACGATAATAAGTGAAAACTGATCATTTTATGAAAAGTTAAAATTTTGACCGAAAAGTCAACCGTTGACCCGAAAAGTCAACGTTTGACCAAAATGGTCGAAATTGAGAGTTATGAATTTTAAGATCAGTTTTTCACGAAAAAGATTTGCCGAAACTCCTTTTATTAACAGATAATGAAAATAAGACTTCGGTTATTCGCTTTTCAAATCCGGCGATTTTTCTAAGTTCATAGAGCAAAAAGGGTTTGAGAAAACGAGAAAAAGATTTTTCAACCCAATTTCCGATGGCACGTTTAAAAATTCAAAAACTGTAAAATAATATTTACAGTATTGAAATTTAAATTTTTGAACTCGACATTTCAAGATTTTCAGTCGAAAAACCCAGTTTGGTTCAAGAATTTTTCTAAGACAACTCTTTGTTCTTATCCAATTGGTGTGGTGGCCCAATCCCTTGAAGACAAGTGTCCCATGACAACTCATAATGGGTTGTTCTCCATTTTCTTCCTTGCTTGGTCGGCAAGCACAAGAACAAGAGCAAAAAATTTTGTTCTTGAAGTTTCCAAGAGCTCTATAAATAGCTCACCTTTCTATTCATTTTATTCACAAATCCTAGTGAACCCCTTGCCATTTTTCTGCACACAAGAAGCCGAGAGAGAGGGAGGAAGAGAGTTCAGAAATTTTTGAGCCCAAACCACTCCAATCCATCTTCGGGTAGGCTAGAAACCGAGAGGAAGAGGAAGAAAAATTCTGGCAGCCAAAACAGCCCCTGGCCGTGGGTTTGGTGCAGGGAAACCGAGGAAGAGAGACCAAAAATTTTGGGGAAAATCTCAGCCAAGAGTTTCGGGTGAGTAACCAAACCAAGAGAGTAAGTTTGGATGAGTTTTGAGGCTTGTTGGTGCCTCTAGGTTAGCCTCGGGTTTGTGAGATAAGAAAGGGAGAAAAATTTTTCAGTTTGGACCATTAGCCCTTGAGTGGCCGAGCAAGCCAAGGAGAGGCTCAAGGAGCCGAAAATCTGGTGGTTGGTGCACCTAGAGGGACAGCCGAACCATAGGGAGCCAAGGGGGACCATAGGAGCCATTTCGGTTTGTCAAACCATAAGGGCCGAAATCCACCCACTTGAGGTAAAATTCTAAAACGATTTCTCAAGCTTTTAATTGGTTTTTAAAGCTTTGATTATGTGTATTTGTTTCAGCCAAAAAGTTGTAAGGGCTTAAGCCCATGTGTGGTTTATTTTCTGCCCTATGATGCTTGGTTGCCGTGTGTGGTTTGGTGAGCCAAGCCGAGTGTTTGGCTTGGTTTGTGCATGTGTGTGTGCTCGGTTTTATGCTTATTTGTGCTAGAAAGCATGCTAGGGTTGATTGAGGCTTTATGTCCCCATCTAGGTCAGATTTGATGATGCTTGATTGGCTCGAAATTATGATGCTAGGTTGCTAGAAAAATGTTGTTGCATGCTTGGTTAGTGGAACCGTGCAACCCTAGGCAATTTAGGCTCGGTTTGACGGGTTGCACGAGCACGTGAGTTGGCTTAGTTAGCCGTGAGAGAACGCTAGACACGCTGCATGAATTGAATCTAACTCCCGCAGTGGGCGGTCGAGCTAGAACCATCGTCTTAGGCCGTAATCAATAAACCTAAAAACCGAAACTGACTCTCGGGTTCCCTGGGAGCAGTCTCGGTAAAACGTCCCAGTTGGTTGATAGAGGCCGAATTGGCCAAAACGTAAAACACGAAAGTTGTAGATTAGGGTGTTTACTAGGGGGCTACGCGGGCACTTTGCCAAAATAAGGCTCCAAAGGCCTATTTTTATACGAAAAACCGTAGGCGGGTCCAAAGACCCAGTTTTTGTGTTAAGTTCAGTTTTGATTTAAAACTGACACCAAACGGTAAGGAATTAGAAAATGTGTAAAACACGAAAGTTTTAGAACTCCTTGAGGGCTAGAACTTTCGTGAAGAAAGATTTTTCCAACTCGAAATGGATTTTTAGTTATAAGCTAAAATCTGAAAACGGTGCAGGACTCAACAAAGTCCTGTGCACGAATTTTGTAGAACCAACTTAGGAAAATTTATTTTCAAACATAAGACGTTATCTTAAGCACGGAAACTGTCCCAAAAGCAGTTTCCGACCCTCGACCATTTTATGAAAAATTAGGCCAGGATTCACGAAAGTTTTAAGAAGACAAGTTAAGAAAGATAAGTTTTAAGCTAAGTCTTTTATGAAAGGGTTTTAAGTTCAAGTTTTCAAAGAAAGAGATTTTGAGTTAAGTTTTCAAAAGAGAAATGTAGAACGTAAGGTAGCCGGGATTCAGCACCCGAGTTACCGGGCCTCGCCCCAAGGCCCAGAGTTGACCCGACAGGGTTGACTTTAGCTCACTAAAAGGTTGACTTCGGTTGACCAACAAGATAACAAATTCTTATGCAAGCCCAAGGGTAGGTGGTCGACCTAACCCAATGTTTTTATAAATGGGCTAAGTATACGGAAAAGTTTTTCAAACGTAACCCTATGGGTTACAAGAGGCTTTACGTTAGGGGGACATATAGCCGAAAACCCGCATGAATGTTGGTCAGTACCAACATACAATAGAAATGGACTTGAAGTCTGACGTACGACTTTCAATCGAGCAGGAGGAGTTCTGCAGCGGAGGCTGGACAAGGATCTGCGTAACAACTAAGTATAGACTGTAAGTACAACACCGTCTACAGCACAAGCTAATAGGATTAGACTATTAGACTCGATGATGTGCTTTAAGTGATGTGCTATGTGTTCATGAATGCAACATGAAAAATGCTAAGTGTGTAGGTGTATGCTAAGAAAAGATAAGCAAGAAGCTAAGTAGAAACATGACATAAGAAGTGTTTGTTCACACGTAAATAAGATCAAGTAAGAAAATAAGGACCGTGTCGATCCACCCGCATCAGGTCGGGTCGGACTGTGGATTGATCTGGATTGGTTTGGCCGCCCCAGACAATTCATTAGTCGCGCGCCGGATTCGAACACGTAGATTAAGGGCCCATAAGATATAAAGAAAAATAATAAAGCATAAGATGGTCTTTGCATGCTATGTGCGATATGTTATGTATGCTATGTATGTATGCTATGTATGTAGGTATGTATGTATGCTATGTATGTATGCTATGTATGTAGGTATGTATGTATGCTATGTATGTATGCTATGTATGTAGGTATGTATGTATGCTATGTATGTATGCTATGTATGTATGTATGTATGTTATGTTAAGTAGTATGTTATGTTATGTTAGGTTATGTTACTGTGTGTTTTAATGCTTTATTGTTGTTATTTGTTTTACGGCCTAGGAGTTGTACTTACTGGGCCTCAAGCTCATTGTTTTAAGTTTGTGCTGTAGGTAAGTCGCCTGTCAGCTGATGATGATGCGGTGGGGAGTAGCGGGTCAAGCAATGTAAAATTGTGGTATATGGAGCCGCTACGCATTTTGTGTGGTATACACTTATATAAGACAAAATACTTTTTATAAATAATAATTAGTAATTATGTACAGAAACAGTATTTTAAGTTATGTACATAGTTTTGTGTACTATATAAAAAAAAAAAAAAATCCGCTGTGTTTTCCAAGCTAAGTTTATGTATGAATGAATGTATGTACGTAAGGGTAACGGCCTACGCTAGGTGGGGCGTTACATTGATGCTCCTACGGAATGGAGTACCGACACACATCAGACAGTCAGTTCCATCACCCCGCCGTGAGATGACCGTTGGTAGCTTCACTGATGACATACTAGCAGCAGAGACGATAGCCCAGACCGTACCTGCCGCTGATCATGCAGATGAGGCCCAGGATCCCGTTGCTGATGATGCTGGAGATGAGGATCCGCAGTATGAGGTAGGGCCCGAGGATCCGCAGTACGAGGTCGGACCCGATGAGCCAGTACCGGAGATGCCTGCCCAAGGGGCAGAGGACCCGATGGACGCGGAGGACGCCTCAGATGATGATGTCATACCGATAGATCCACCGGAGCAGGAAGACCCTCCCGTTGTCGACATTTCCAGTGACGATGAGGATGATATGGATGACGAGGATGATCCTGAGGAGTTTCCCCTCGACGATCCCGACGAGCCAGTGGATGATGATGCGCCTGCACCTGTAGTAGTCCTTTCCGATACAGATACGTCCGCGAGCACTCTCGACGACACTGCTTAGATTAGGGCCGATTTCGCGTTTTATTTTGTTAGGACTATTATAGTATATGTTATTCGGATATTAGGTTGTACATATATGTAGGATGAGAAAGTGTTAGACACTTCCATCCGAAGTTCTGTCCGTAAATATGTAAATATGTACAGTATGATGTATTTTGAAGTATATAAGATATGATGATGTACTTTTGCTTATTGTACAAAAAGAGACCATGTGTTCACGGGATATATGGAAAGTTATGTTATGATGTTACATGTTATGTTCAGTATGTATGCAGTATGATGAAGTGTTATGACTATGATATGATATGTATGCTGATATGATGATATGAATGGAATGCATGATAAGTTTATTAGCTTATGATAATGCCTGTTTCCGATAGTAGGAATATAAGCATGGTACGAACAAGAGGAAACGCAGCCGCAGATCCGCCCCAGCCGGATCTAGTGACTCTAATGACGAATTTGCAACAGCAAATGCTGCAGCAACAACAGGAGATGGCTAGATTCCGCGAACAGTTAGAACGTATGAATCCAGCACCCCCAGCTCAAGAAGCTCCACAGCCAGTGCCCCCAGTGGTACCTCAGGTACCCAATGTTCAACCAGAAGTCCCTCCGTATGTTCCAATGGCACCAGCTGCCATGCAAGTAGATCCGCCAGTGATACGTGAAGACCTGCTGTACGAACGTTTCCGACGGATAAAGGCGCCCGAGTTTGAGGGGCCTACAGATCCAATGGCCGCGGATAATTGGCTTATAGACATCCAGGTCATTTTAGACTTCATGAGGCTGACAGAGCAGGAGAAGGTACTGTGCGCTTCCTTCGCTCTAAAGAAGGACGCGAGACATTGATGGATTACAGTACAGATGCGGAGAGACGTTACAGCTATGTCCTGGCGAGACTTTGAGGATGAATTCCGCTCCATGTACTATAACCGAGAAGTCCTCGCCGTACAACAGGACGAGTTTACAAACTTCCGACAGGGATCTATGACAGTTCTGGACGCAATCAGAAGATCCGAGCAACTGGCTCGTTTATGTCCAAAACTGGTACCGAATGAAGAGGAGAAGGTGCGACTGATGATGAGAATGTTCCGTACCGACATTGCGAAGCAAGTCAGTGCCGGCAGTAGTCCACCTGAAACAGTGTCAGACTGCGTCAGCAGAGCCGTCAGGGCTGAGTACTGGATTAATCGGGACAAGGAGGCTAGAGCCCAGATTTTCAAGTCCAGGAAGGAAGAGAAGTCTGCTGCAAAGTCGACACAACCTCGACAGAATACGGAAGCAAGTAACAGAGGACAAGCAAGCAACCCCGGTCAGAGCCCCAAGCAGTCTGGGAAGAACAAACGGAAGGGGAATTTTAATAACCAGGGGCAACAGAAAAATTTCCAACAGAAGAGGAACAACCGGGGAAATGATGGCAACAATGTCACCTACCCTACATGTGAGACTTGTGGGAAGAAACACCCAGGAGTCTGTAGGAAGGGATCCAACGCTTGCTACATCTGTGGTAAAGAGGGACATTTTGCGAAGAACTGCCCTCAGAATAACCCGCAACCGCAGTATCAGAATCAGCAGCCACAGTATCAGAATCGCAACTCCAACCAACGGCAGATACACGCAGTACAAGCTAGGCTTGAGGGACCTGCGACAGTGATAGGCAGACTGGAAGCCCTAGAACCCCAAGCCAGGATCTATGCTTACACGAAGGGAGATGCAGAAGCCGGAACATCACATGTGGTGACAGGTCAGATTTCTATCGCCACTTATGATGTGATTGCACTATTCGATTATGGCGCTACGCATTCGTTCATATCCTTGGAACTTGCTCAGAAGCTAGGAGACAGTGTTAATAGGATAGGACAACCCTTCAGTGCTTCTTTACCATCTGGTGAAATTTTGTGGTCCAATTTCTGGATCCAAAATGTTCCTGTTATCATCAATGGCAGAGAATTAGATGTAGATCTCATCGCAATCAAACTCCATGATTTCGATGTGATCTTGGGGATGGATTTCTTAGGCAGACACGACGCTAGGATTGACTGCCGAAGACGCCGGATAACGTTCAACCTAGGCGAGAAGGATGAGTTTAATTTCCATGGGCAATCTCGGAATTCCACCACTAAGCTCGTATCAGCTGTAAGAGCCTGGAAGATGTTAGCTAATGGATGTCAAGGGTACTTAGCTAACATGGTGGATAAGAAGCAAGAAAATGAGTTGATGCCAGAAGACGTTCCCATCATCAGGGAATATGTGGACGTGTTTCCAGAAGAATTACCAGGACTGCCGCCAGAACGGGAGATCTCGTTCGAGATCGAGCTACTACCAGGAGTTGCACCGGTATCGAAGGCACCATACAGAATGGCACCTGCAGAACTCAGGGAGCTTCAGATACAGTTACAAGAGCTTTTGGACAAGGGATTTATCAAGCAGAGCCACTCTCCGTGGGGAGCACCGGTTTTGTTCGTGAAAAAGAAGGATGGATCGCTACGTATGTGCATCGATTACCGAGAGTTGAACAAGATCACGATTAAGAACAAATATCCTCTCCCAAGGATAGATGATCTGTTCGACCAGCTTAGGGGAGCGATAGTGTTTTCGAAGATTGACTTGCGATCAGGCTATCATCAACTTCGGATCAAGGAATCAGATGTGTCCAAGACAGCTTTCAGAACGCGTTATGGGCACTACGAATTCTTGGTCATGCCCTTTGGACTAACCAATGCCCCAGCTGCCTTCATGGATTTAATGAACCGAGTGTTTAAGGACTTCCTGGACAAATTCGTGATCGTCTTCATCGATGATATTCTGATATACTCGAGGTCCTAGGAGGAGCATGAGCAGCACTTGAGGCTGGTACTGGAAATGTTGAGACAACACCAGCTGTATGCCAAATTCACGAAATGTGAATTTTGGCTGGAAAAAGTTCACTTTTTGGGGCATGTGGTGACGAAAGAAGGAATTTCTGTAGACCCAACCAAAGTGGAAGCAGTTAGTTCATGGCCAGCACCCAGGAACGTCACAGAGATTAGAAGTTTTCTTGGGTTGGCAGGGTACTATAGAAGATTCGTTGAAGGATTTTCGAAGATAGCAGCACCTCTCACAGCTCTCACTCGGAAGGAGAAGAAGTACGAGTGGACTCAGAAATGTGAAGAAAATTTCCAGGAGCTTAAGAGGAGATTAACGAGCGCACCTGTGCTGATAATTCCTGATGTAGAAGCAGGAAACTTCGTGATTTACAGTGACGCTTCTAAAAATGGATTAGGAGCTGTCTTGATGCAGAATGGGAAGGTAGTTGCCTACGCGTCGCGACAATTGAAGAATCATGAAAGGAACTACCCTACTCATGATATGGAGCTAGCAACAGTGGTCTTCGCACTCAAGATATAGAGGCACTATCTGTACGGGAATAAATGCGAAATCTACACTGACCATCAGAGTCTCAAGTATATTTTTACTCAGAAGGAGTTAAATATGAGACAAAGACGGTGGTTAGAGCTTGTAAAGGATTATGATTGTGAAATCCTCTACCACCCTGGAAAGGCTAACAGGGTAGCAGACGCATTAAGTAGGAAGTCAGTAGCCACGTTGATGTCCATTGAAGCACTTCCTAAGCCTCTACAGAAGGAGATCGCTGATTTCAACATTGAAGTAATAACAGGAAGGTTATCTTCGCTTACCTTAAAGTCTGATCTGCTGGACTTCATTAAAGCTCACCAAGAAAATGACTCTTCATTGCTGAAGGCTCGTTTGTTTAGTGAGAAGGGCACGGAATTCAAGACTTCTGATGATGGTATACTCCACTTTAAAGGGAGGATTTGTGTTCCAAACGTGAAAGGTTTGAAGGAACGAATAATGACAGAGGCACACCAAACGCCATACTCCGTACATCCAGGAGCTACCAAGATGTACAAAGACCTCAGGGAGACCTACTGGTGGCCGAACATGAAGAACCAAGTAGCAGAATTTGTGTCAAAATGCCTAACTTGTCAGAAAGTTAAGGCTGAACACCGCCATCCGGGAGGAGAATTACAGAAGATAGAACTTCCGGAGTGGAAATGGGAGCAGATTACGATGGATTTTGTAGTCGGACTGCCCAGAACTACGAGTGGAAACGACACAATTTGGGTCGTAGTGGATCGTTTGACCAAATCAGCCCACTTCGTTGCGATTAAAGCTACCCACTCAGTGGAAAGACTGGCACAAATTTACGTAGCTCAGATCGTCAAACTGCATGGAATTCCAAAATCAATCATTTCGGACCGCGATGGGCGTTTCACTTCACGATTTTGGATGAGCGTTCATGCTGCCATGGGATCAAGGTTGAAGTTTAGCACAGCATTTCACCCCCAAACGGATGGTCAGTCAGAAAGAACGATCCAGACCTTGGAGGATATGTTGAGGTCGTGCGTCCTAGATTTCAAGGGAAATTGGGATGAAAAGCTATCACTGATCGAATTTTCCTACAACAACAGCTATCATGCCTCAATTGGAATGGCTCCATTTGAAGCGTTGTATGGACGAAAGTGTAGATCGCCTGTTCACTGGCAAGAAGTCGGGCAGAAACAGTTGCAAACTACAGACTTCATCGAAAAGACCTCCGAGGATATTCAGAAGATCAAACAGAGACTCGACGTAGCGTTTAGCCGACAGAAAAGCTATGCGGACAAGCGTCGACGACCATTAGAATTTCAAGTTGGTGATGCTGTTTTCATCAAAATTGCTCCTATGAAGGGAGTAATGCGATTTGGCAAGAAAGGAAAGCTCAGTCCACGGTATACGGGACCGTTTGAGATCCTCAAGAGGATTGGAAAGGTTGCGTATAAGCTCGCCTTGCCGCCAGAATTAGCTTCCATGCACGATGTTTTCCATGTTTCGATGCTTAAGAAGTATGTTCCAGATCCTTCCCACGTGCTCAGTCAAGAACCAGTGGAGGTTCAGACGGATTTAACCTACGAAGAAAAGCCTGTACGAATTCTCGACAGAGAAGATAAGGTCTTAAGGAATAGAATTATTCCTATGGTCAAGGTTTTATGGCGAAACCATAGCGTTGAAGAAGCAACATGGGAACTAGAAGACGCGATGAAGAAGAACTACCCCGAGTTGTTTTAATTTTCGAGGACGAAAATTTTTAAGGAGGGTAGATTGTGAGATCTAGTTTTTCATGTAACTAGCTTCTGTAATGAATTGAATGTAAATAGTACATGCAATTTCATGAAAAAGCTTGTTTCAGAGCTCTAATGTGTATTATGAGTTTTTATAGCTTAATAAAACTCAAAAATGACTGTTCGAAGAAGCAAATAGCCTTTTTGAACAAAAAGATGTGAAATCGACTCGATTCGACAAAAGTCAAAATTTTGACCGAAAAAGTCAACTGTTGACCGAAAAGTCAAAGTTTGACCAAAATGGCCAAAATTATGACGAAGGAATTTTAAGATATTATGAAAAATAATGCAGGAACTAATTTTTATGACAGTTAGAAACTAAAACCACATTAGAAAAATCAAGCACGCCACATTAAGTCACGAGGCAAAAGGATTTGAGAAAAGACTTTCGATCCGATTTTTTTGACTGTAAATATGAAAAATCCAAACTGTAAAATAATAATTACAGTATTGGAATTTAAATTTTTACAATCAAAGTTTCAAAGTTTTTATCCAAACAAAGTCTTAAATTTTTAAGATATCTCATAAAGAAAATATTATTTTATTCTATGGGAGATGTGTTGGACCAATAACAAGATGACATGTGGACTATGCCAACTCACCATGAGTTGTCTTGCACTCCCACCACCTCCGGACACCTAGCATGCCAAAGATCCAAAATTTTGCAAATTTTGGGGTCAAAATGGAATTTTGAAAGCTTGATTCTTGGCCTATAAATAGAAGTGGTTTCTATTCATTTTAATCAAAAAAATGCAGCCAAGTTCTTGCCATTTTCCAACTCAAAAATCCGAGAGAAAAGGGAGAGTGAGATCAGAAAATTTTTCAAGTCTAAGCCATTCATCTTGCTTCGGGTAGGCTAGAAACCGAGTGGAAGAAAAAGAAAAAAATTCTGCAGCCTCTAGCAGCCCTTGTTGCCGTGGGTTTGGTGCAGGGGAAACACAAGAGAAAAACCAAATTTTGGGGTAAAAATTAGGGCTAGAGAGTTCGGGTGAGTGAGCTAGCAAAAGGAGTGAGAATTGATCAAGTTAGGAGCTTGGATTTGGCTCCAAACAGCCCTCGGGTTTGTGGGAGAAAAGAGAGGAAAAAATTTCAGATTTGGGGCTAAACTCTCTTGAGTGTCCGAGCAAGGAGAGGAGACCATAAGGGAGCCAAAAATCTGATTTTTGGTGCACATAGGGGAGCAGCCGAACCCTTGGAACCATTGGTGCAAGCAGTTTCTTTTCGGGTACCCAAACCCTAGCCGAAAGTCACTTCTTGTGAGGTAAAATTTTTAAAAGCTTTTTGTCAAGTTTAAATGAGTTTTAAGCATGTGATTTATGTGTATTTTTATGCAAAATTTTTGTAAGAGCATAAGCTCCTATGTATGGTTTATGGGCTGCCTTAGATGTGCATGTGTGCTTAGTGCTTGATTAGGTAGATCTAGGTGTGGTTTGGTTTAATTTCATGCTCATAAATTATGCTATGTGATTGGTTTGCTAGAATGGCATGTTAGGGTTTTGATGTAGGTAATATGTCCCCAAATTAGGTTATTTAGTTTTGTGCATGTATGTTATGTTTTTATGAGCCAAATGCATGAATGGTGTGATGTATGCTTAGCTAGAAGATATGCAACCCTAGGTTAGTGAGTTCGGAAATTTTGGGTTGCAAGATCACATGGGCTGTATGATAGGGTTAAGTGACGTTAAATGCGCTGCATGCATGTTGACTATCTCCCGATGTGGGCGGTCGAGTTAGAACCCGCGACTTAGGACGTAAAAATAAATGTAAGAACCAAAACTAGCTCTCGGGTTCCAGGGAGCTGTTTCGGTAAAACACGGAATACAGGCCTTTAGAGGCCGAATGGGCAAAAACTTAAAACACGAAAGTTGTAGACTAGGTTGTTTCCTAGTGGCCAACGCGGCCAGTTTTCCAAAATAAGGCTCCAACAGCCTTCTTTTACAAGAAAACCCGTAAGAGGTCTGTGAGACTCGGATTTCAAAGTTAACCTCGTTTTCGATTAAAAACTGGTACCAATCGGTACAGAATCAGAAATTTCTCAAAACACGAAAGTTTTAGAACTCTTCGAGGGCTAGAACTTTCGTGAAGGAAACTTTTTCAAATTCAAAAGCGATTTTTAACTATAAACTGAAATGCCAAAACTGCGCAGGAATCCAAGAATTTCTGTGCAAGATTTTATAGAACCTTACTAGGAAAAACGTTTTTCACACTAAACACATTATTTCAAGTATGGAAACTGTCCCAAAAGCAGTTTCCGACCCCAAATATTTTATGAAATTATAAGGCAAGATTTACGAATTTTTACGAAAAAGTTGACAAGATGAAGTTTTAAAAGCTAAGTGTTTTTATGAAGTAGGAATTGAAAGTTAAAGTTTTTAAAGGAAATGGTTTCTAAGTTAAGATTTTCAAAGCAATGTTAGGATGTATGATAACCGGGAATCTATACCCGAGTTATCGGGACTTGGTCCCAAAATCCTAAAGTAAGCCGAATAGGGATTCAAGTTAGAGATCACAAGGGTTAACCTTGGTTGACCCATAAGTAGTTGATCAAAGCTCAAGGGTTGGTGTTGATCTAACCCGACATGTTTAGATATGGGCTAAGTGTATAAAATGGATATCCAACGTATCTTTTTAGATCATGATTCATGATCAACAAGACTACTAAGGTAGTCACCCTCTATGTATGCATGGTTTATCTTTAGGGGGACATATCACCGAAAACCCACATGAATGTTGGTTAGTCACCAACGTGTTATGAGTTAGATTAGAAATCTCATGTACGTTCTTCGATCGAGCAGGAGGGATTCTGCAATTAAAGCTCGAAGAGGAGTAGTCAAGCGACACACGGATAGACGGTAAGTACAACACCGTCTACAGCATAAGCTACTAGTATATATTACTAGATTTCCATGATGTGTTCTGTGCTATGTGTTAGATAACATGTATGCAATATAAATTATGTTATGTATATGATTATTATGCTAGGGCATAAAATAATAGAATCAAAAAGGTGACAACCGAATGTATGTTCACTAATAGTAAGAATAAGTAAGTCAATAAGCGCTGTGTCGTACCACCCACGCCAGGTTGGGTTGGACTGTGGGTTGAGTTGGATAAGGTTTGGCCGCCCCAACCAATCCATAGTCGCGCGCCGGTTACGAACACACGAGGTAAGGGCCCATAATGAATAAGAATAAGAAAGCATAATGTGGTCAATGCATGCTCTGTGTATGATTGTGTCTATGTTATACTTTCTTTACGGCTTAAGAGTTGTACTTACTGAGCTTTAGCTCACTGTTTTAAGTTTATGCTGTAGGTAAGGAGCCAGCTATGTGATAATGATGCAAGATGGAGTAGCGAGCCAAGGGACTGTGAATGAGTGGATTATGGGTATCGCTACGAGTTTTGTGTTTTATGTAAATTATGAGATATTTTATATTAACTGGTAATTAATATACTAGTACGCAAAAACAGTATTATCTTATGTTTATAGTGTTTTGTCAATGCTATAAAAAAAAAAAAAAAAAAATTTCCGCTGTGTTTTTCAATCACTGTCTAAGTTTATATTATGAATGTATGTTTACAAGTAAGGTAACGGCCTACGCTAGGTGGGTCGTTACATTGGCAATATCTGTTCTTAACATCTTCATCATCAATCGCACCTTCTCTTCTTCATTCTGTACTGAGTTTGGACACAACCGAGCAAGTTGCTCGAATCTTCTGACGGCTTCCATTACCGTCATTGTCCCTTGGCTGAAGCTAGTGAATTCGTCCTGCTGTACCGCAAGGACCTCTCTGTTGTAGTACATAGCGCGAAACTCATTCACAAAATCTTGCCAGGTCATGGTCATAATGTCCCGGCGCATCTGTACTGTCCGCCACTAGTGTCTCGCATCCTTCTTAAGAGCAAAGGAAGCACAGAGTACTTTCTCTTGCTCTGTGAGTTGCATGAAATCCAAAATGACTTGAACATCAATGAGCCAGTTATCGGCTGCGATCGGGTCTATGGGTCCTTCGAATTCGGGCGTCTTCATTCTCCTGAAGCATTCGTATAAAAGATCCTCTCGTACTACTGGCGGGTTCACTTGCATTCTAACTGGTGCCATCGGAATCTCAGCATTCCGAGGGATTTCTGGCTGGGCCTCCGGTTGAGCTTCCGGATGCACATTCGGTACCTGGGGTACTACTGGGGGAACTGGCTGAACTCTGGGCGGAACCTCATTAACTTGGGGTCCTCGGTTCATTTGAGCTATATGAGCTCGAAGTCTATTTGTCTCCTGCTGCTGCTCTAATAACTGCCGTCGTAAGTCTGCTATAACGGTCGGGAAATCCGGCTTAGGCGGGTTAAGCGGTGCTGCTTTCCGTGTACGAACCATCTTCTAAATCATATCGTAAGAAAAGATATTATCATACTGTTAATATCTTCTCTTTCATTCATGACTCATCACATCCTATAACTTGTACTATAAAATCGAGGTTGTGATGGAAGTGTCTACCACTTTGCCATCATATACGAGTCGTCCTATCATTAAAAGAAAAACTAACGGGAGTCGGTCCTAAATCTAGAGATTCGATCGAAATCACGGAAGAACGTTAAAATCGGTATCCGGGCGTTTGTAGAATCGGCGTCGGCTTCTACTTCATAATCTGATATCTTCTGCCGTAAAATTCGCTAGAGTCGAGTCCTTTGAAAATACGGGTCCTGCTTCGTGCTGTCACTCCCTTGTTCTGACGTTGTCCACGATGCTCGTCAATCGTTCGGCCTAATAGCTACTAGCATTCCAACCGTAACTGTTGGAATGAAATGTCTAATCCTTACTGACTTACTACACCTATCCTTCTGGCAGTCCCAGTCCTGCGGAATATGAGGTATCTGACCTTCTGAAATCCCTTGCAGTAGTGACCCATGGACTTATGAGGGTAAGCGTGCCAATCTACTGCTTAACTAACTATCGTGCGTAGAATGCATCTCGATGGGTGACATTCTAGCTCTTTACTGAATTCCTGGGTCTGCTGCTAAGCATCTGATAGCTGATCGAATTCCTCGATAAGCTTCTGTGCAGCATCTATGGAATATCTCTTCCATCTCGTACTGCGTCGTACTGTTTCATACTGCTTCGTATTGCTTCATACTGCTTCATACTGCTTCATACTGCTTCGTACTGCTTCGTACTGCTGCTTGTCGTCGTAGCGGTGACGACACCGTCCGCCACGTATCCTTGCATAGCATAAATCGCAGTCTGGAAGAAGACCGCACTGCGTCCCGATCTACCTTGATTTGATTAGGGTCCTTAACTATCGCATCTATCGTACCATACGCATAAAATAACTATCTACGCGTATTCATGAAAACTATAAACTTACTTACAATGATGGCGGCGATGGCAAGCAATTGTGAAATCATGTCGCAGGGAAACCGCTCTGATACCAACTCTGTAACGCCCCGACCTGGCGCCGGTGCGCTACTCTACTGTTTGCTACTAACTACTTACTACTACTGCTGACTTTTGAAAATAATACTTACTTAGTATTCGAAAACACAGTGGAAATTTTTTTTTTTATACCGTGCTGCTTAGCACGTAACTACTACGAAAATATAATTCTCAATTAACATATCTAAAAAGATGTAAACGCGTAGCGACTTCCATTCCCCACGATTTCACATTGCCCGACCATGCTCCTCCATCTTGTATCAGAGATTGCTGAGAGGTTGCTTACCTACAGCATAAACTTAAAACAATGAGCTTTCGCTCAGCAAGTACAACTCCTATACCGCAACATATATACTACTAACATCACAACATGTCAACACAGCATAGAACATATACTGACAACTACTGCACACGTACTGCTAACTACTGCATTGAACATAAACTGATAAACATATGCATGAACCGGTTATGTTCATGTTATGCTCTGTTATCTGCTGTTAACTTACTTACTGTTTTTCTCACTTAATCTGCTAATGGGCCCCTTACTAAGGTGAACGTACCCGGCGCGCAACCATAGACTTACACTTGCCATATCCCGACCCGCCCTGTGACGGGGGATACGACACCGGCAAGTGCTGCTTGTCATCTGAACTGCCTTTAAAGTCTATCGGAGACTTTTTTGTTCTTATAAAATTTAATGAACATGCATCATGATGTTCCTATTCTTAAATCATGCTTACTATTGAAATCTGAACTTACATACTGCATGGCATCTACAAAACATGTTATCTAAACATGGCATCTAGCATAGCATATAGCATATAGCATATAGCACATAGCATATAGCACATAGCACTGAACACTGAACACTGAACTCATCTCTAAGTATACAACTACTAGCCTATGCTGTAGGCGGCGTTATACTTACTGTTTCTATCTCTGATGCTAAGCTGCTCCGCTTCCGCGTCTAGCTACTGGGTACGTCCTGCTTAACCGAAGGATATAAGTAAGGTCTCTAATCTATGACCATAATATGTTGGTCTTCAACCAACATTCATACATACTTTGTTATATGTCCCCCTAACTATAAACTATCTCATGCTAGGTTACACTGAGTAACCTTATCACCTTGGGTTATATCTGATAACCCCATGAAATCGTATCTCGTAACTTACTAGATTACGTTGGATAACCTTTTCTGCTAAACTCTCTGCTCATAACTGAACTTGATCTCTACTAGGTTAACTCACGTTAACCTCTAAGGTTACTAAGGTCAACCCTCTTCGGGTCAAGCTTGGGCTTTGGGCTAAGCCTGGTAACTCGGGTGTAAATCCCGGTTACATTTCATGACTACTGACTAGCAAACCTTTAACTTGAAAACTTTACTTTCTTTAAATTTCTGAAAGAGTTAGGCAGTTAAGCCCAACTTTCTTTAAATTCTTCTAAAATTTTCCTGATGGATAGAACTGCTTTTATAAAACGTCTGAGGGTCAGAAACTGCCCTTGGAACAGTTTCCATGTTCAAAACAATGTTTTTAAATCAAAAACAGTTTTTCCTAAACTGGTTCTAGAAAATTCTGTGCAAGGATTTCTTGATCCCTGCGCAATTTTCCGAAATCAGGTTGTATTTAAAAATCCCTTTGGAATCCGAAAAAGTTGTCTTCATGAAAGTTCTAGCTCACGAAGAGTTCTAAAACTTTCGTGTTTTACAAAAAATCTGATTCTGCTTAGATCAATACCAGTTTTAATTTGAAACTCGTTGATCATGAAAACTAGGTCTGACTGAACCACTCTCGGTTTTTCGTGAAAACAGAGACCTTTGGAACCTCATTTTGGGAAAGGGTCCACTTTACTCCCTAGGAAAAACCCTATTATACAACTTTTGTGTTTTAGGTTTTTGCCCATTCTGTAACGACCCACCTAGCGTAGGCCGTTACCGTACTTATTAACATACATTCATAATATAAACTTACTGGCAGTGATTGAAAACACAGCGGAAATTTTTTTTTTTTTTTTAATTTTTTTTAATAGCATTCACAAAACACTATAAACATAAGATAGTACTGTTTTTACGTACGAGTATATTAATTACCAGTTAATATAAAATATTTCATAATTTACATAAAACCACAAAACTCGTAGCGATACCCATTATCCACTCATTCACAGTCCCTTGGCTCGCTACTCCATCTTGCATCATTATCAGATAGCTGGCTCCTTACCTACAGCATAAACTTAGAACAGTGAGCTAAAGCTCAGTAAGTACAACTCTTAAGCCGTAAAGAAAATATAACATAACATACACATAGCATACATTGACCACATTATGCTTTCTTATCTCTACTCATTATGGGCCCTTACCTTGTGTGTTCGTATCCGGCGCGCGACCATGAATTGGTTGGGGCGGCCAAACCATATCCAACTCAATCCACAGTCCAACCCGACCTGGCGCGGGTGGTACGACACAGCGCTTACTAACTTACTTATTCTTATTATTAGTGAACATACATTCTGTTGTCACCTTTTTAATTCTATTATTTCTTACCTTAACATAATAATCATATACTTAACATAATTTATATTGCATACATGTTATCTAACACATAGCACAGAACACATCATGGAAATCTAGTAATATATACTAGTAGCTTATGCTGTAGACGGTGTTGTACTTACCGTCTATCCGTGTGTCGCTTGGCTACTCCTCCTCGAGCTTTAACTGCAGAATCCCTCCTGCTCGATCGAATGACGTACATGAGATTTCTAATCTAATTCATGCGGGTTTTCGGTGATATGTCCCCCTAAGAAAATAAAACCATGCATACATAAAGGGTGACTACCTTAGTAGTCTTATAGATCATAAATCGTGACCTAAAAGGTTACGTTGGATATCCACTTTATACACTTAGCCCATTTATAAACGTGTCGGGTTAGATCAACATCAACCCTTGGGCTTTAATCATCAACTTATAGGTTAACCAAGGTTAACCCTTATGATTACTAACGTGAATCCCTATTCGGCTCACTTTAGGGTTTTGGGACTAAGTCCCGATAATTCGGGTATAAATTCCCGATTATCTTCCGTCTTATCGCTTCTATGAAATCTTAACTTAGAATCCATCTTCTTTAAAAACTTTAACTTAAAATTCATTTTTCATAAAAAGACTTAGCTTTTAAAATTTCCTCTTGTTAACTTTTTCGTAAAAATTCGTGAATCTTGGTCTATAATTTCATAAAATGTTTAAGGGTCGGAAACTGCTTTTGGGACAGTTTCCATACTTGAAATAACGTGTTTGGTTCGAAAAACGTTTTTCCTAGAGTGGTTCTATAAAATCTTGCACAGAAATTCTTTGATTCCTGCGCAGTTTTGACATTTCAGTTTATACTTAAAAATCCCTTTTGAATTTGAAAATGTTTTCTTCACGAAAGTTCTAGCCCTCGAAGAGTTCTAAAACTTTCGTGTTTTGTAAAATTTCTGATTCTGTACCGATTGGTACCAGTTTTTAATTGAAAACGAGGTTAACTTGGAAATCCGAGTCTCACAGACCATCTACGGGTTTTCTTGGAAAAGAAGGCTGTTGGAGCCTTATTTTGGAAAACTGGCCACGCTGGCCGCTAGGAAACACCCTAGTCTACAACTTTCGTGTTTTAAGTTTTTGCCCATTCGGCCTCTAAAGGCCTGTAATCAACGTTTTACCGAAACTGCTCCCTGGAACCCGAGAGCTAGTTTTGGTTCTTACATTTATTTTTACGTCCTAAGTCGCGGGTTCTAGCTCGACCGACCACATCGGGAGATAGTCAACATACATGCAGCGCATCTAACGTCCCTTAACCTAACCATACAACCCATGTGATCTTGCAACCCAAAAAAAATCCGAACTCATCATCCTAGGGTTGCATAACCTCTAGCTTAGCATACATCACACATCTCATGCATTTGGCTCATAAAAACATAACATACATGCATAATTCTAATAGACCTAATTTGGGGACATATTACCTAATTCAAAACCCTAACATGCCATTCTAGCAAACCAATCACATAGCATAAATTATGAGCATGAAATTAAACCAAACCACACCTAGAATCTACCTAATCAAGCACTAAGCACACATGCACATCTAAGGCAGCAAATAAAACATACATAGGAGCTTATGCTCTTACAAAAATTTTTGCACAAAATACACATAAATCTTAGGCTTAAAACTCATTTAAACTTGGTAAAAAGCTTTTAAAAATTTTACCTCACAAGAAGTGGATTTCGGCTTAGGGTTTGGGATACCCGAAAAAATCCTGTTTGCACCAATTGACTCCAAGGGTTCGGCTGCTCACCCTATATGCACCAAAAGTCAAATTTTTGGTTCCCTTGTGGTCTCCTCTCCTTGCTCGGTCACTCTAGGGTTTCTAGCCCCAAAACTGAAATTTTTTCCCTCTTTTCTGATCACAAACCCGTGGCTGCTTGGAGCAAGAACCAAGCTCCAAAACTTTGATCAAATCTCACTCTTGGACTTGCTAGACAAACCCGAATCTCTAACCCTAATTTCTCCCTCAAAATTTTGTTTTTCCCTTGTGTTTCCCCTGCACCAAACCCACGGCAAAGGGCTGCTAGAGCTGCCAGAAAATTTTCCTTTCTCTCCCCCTCGGTTCCTAGCCTACCCGAAGCAAAGATGGATGGCTTGAACTTGAAAAATTTTTCTGATCACTCTCCCTATTTCTCTCAGCTTTTTGTGCTGAAATTTTGCAAGAACTTG
Source organism: Ficus microcarpa (assembly GCA_025413485.1). NCBI lineage: Eukaryota > Viridiplantae > Streptophyta > Magnoliopsida > Rosales > Moraceae > Ficus > Ficus microcarpa. The sequence goes on from CM046386.1 coordinate 595,086, forward strand.
GCTGCATTTTTTGTTTAAAATGAATAGAAAACACTCCTATTTATAGGCCAAGAACAAGCTTTCAAAAATCTCATTTTGACCCCAAAATTTTCAAAATTTTGGACTTGGAGCATGCTAGGTGTCCGGAGCTTGTGGGAGTGCAAGACAACTCATGGTGAGTTGGCATAGTCCACATGTCACCTTGCTATTGGTCCAACACACCTCTCATAGAATAAAATAATATTTTCTTTTAAGATATCTTAAATTTAGGGCTTGTTTGGTGGAAAAACCTTGAAACTTTGATTGTAAAAATTTAAATTCCAATACTGTGATTATTATTCTACAGTTTGGATTTTTCATATTTACAGTCAAAAAAATCGGATCGAAGATATTTTCTCAAATCCTTTCTGCCTCATGACCTAATGTGGCGTGCTTGATTTTCTAAGGTGGTTTTAGTTTTCATAAGTCATAAAAATTAGTTCCTGCAGTATTTTTCATAAAACGCAGATCTTAAAATTCCTCCGTCACAATTTTGGCCATTTTGGTCAAACTTTGACTTTTCGGTCAACGGTTGACTTTTTCGGTCAAAATTTTGACTTTTGTAGAATCGAGTCGATTTCACTCTTTTTGTTCAAAAAGGCTATTTGCTTCTTCGAACAGTCATTTTTTAGTTTTATTAAGCTATAAAAACTCATAACACACATTAGAGCTATGAACTAAGCTTTTTCATGAAATTGCATGTACTATTTACATTCAATTCTTTACAAAAGCTAGTTACATGAAAAACTAGATCTCACACATTCGGCCTCTAATGACCTGCAATTACCTCTTTCCTGCGGCTGACCAGTGTGGAACCCGAACTGGCAGCCTTAGCTAATTAATTCGGTTAACGTCCTAATTTCGTGGTTTCTAACTCGACCGATCACATCGGGAGCTTAATGACAAATCATGCAACGTTTCTAACGTCCCGCATGTTCTATCATGCCTTCCCAACGTACCCATGCAGCCCTACTAATCCGGTTGCACAAACCATGGCTGCATGGTTCTAGGTTCTAGCATACACAAACCATTCAAGCCATAACATGCCATATCAATCAAACTAGCATCCTAACATGTATTCTTGCTCTTACTAACCTACTTGGGGACATATAACTTCATTCATGCTTCTAACATGCAACCTATGGTCAATCAAACATAGGTATGAATCATAAATGCATAATTTAAACCAACCACCCCTTAAGCTAGCAAATCAAGCACAAAACTTTAGCTAATGGGCACAAAATAAAATGAGCTTATGCTCTTACAAACCATGGCTTGAAATACATTTAAACGTTACTTTAAAAAGTTTAAATGAAACTAGGATTAGGTTTTGGAAAAATACCTTGAAATGGTAGGGTTGGCTTAAGGCTTGAACCAAAAACTCACCCCTTGGTTCTAGCTCCTAGAATCGGATCTAGCTCACCCTAAATGGCACAAAATTTTGACCTCAATCCACCCTCCCTAAGGCTCGGCTGCAACCCAAAAATTGCACCCTAAAAACTGAAATTTTTCTGCTCTTGCACCACATAAACCCGTGGGCACCAAAGGAGGGATTTTGGCTCCTAAAACTCATTCCAAACTCACCCTCGTGCTTGCTTATTCAAACCCGAAATTTTTCCCCAAAAATTTATGGTTCTCTCACTGTTTTCCCTGCACCAAACCCACGGTCACAGCCATGGAAAGTGGCTGGAAAAATTTTTTTCTCTCTTCCCTATTGCTTCCTTTCACAAACCGAACAACACATTAAGCTTGGATCAAGAAAAATTTTTAGATTTCTTCCTATCTCTCTCTCGGTTTTTGCTGCAGATTTTTGGGCATAATAAGGCTGCTTTTTCTGATTTAAATGGGGTGGAAGGCAGCCCTATTTATAGGCAATGTGGGACACAAAATTCTTCTCATTTTGACCCCAAAATTTTTGAAAATTTTCACTTTTGGCATGTGAGGTGGCCGGCCTCTTAACTTGGGGAGCAAGGCTATGGTGACTCATCGTAGTGACATCATCCAAGTGACATCACACGCTTACATCACCAATTTTTTAAAAATTACACTTTTGCCCCAAAACTTAAAATCTTTGCATTTTTGCCCCTAAATGGCCGAAAATCTTTTCTTGGTGAACAAGCAAGAATTTTCTAGAATAAGACACTTGTCTTATCTTGCTTGGCTCACAAAAAATTTATGATGTCATAAATCAAAAACGATGATGTCATAATTAAAAAGCCCTTTTTGACTATTTTTGTGAAAATAAACTTATTTTCAAACTGAACATACTTAAATCTCTATACTGTGATTACTAATACACAGTATAGATTTTTATACTGCAGTCCAACTTTTTATCTGTGAAAAATCGAACTGAAAAAATATTTTTCTTCTTTTCTGAAATCCTTTTGCTTGGTGCCCTGTTTTTACGTGCTTGATTTTTCTATGGTGGTTTTAGTTCTTAATTATGCTGTTCTATCTATAACTGAGCTTCTACAGCATTTTTCTCATACTGCAGATCTTAAAAAATTATACTGCTGCACATTTGACCATTTTGGGTTAAACTTTGACTTTTCTGGTCAAAGTTGACTTTCTTGGTCAACACTTTGACTTTTTTAAAATGATGCAAAAATCGTCCCTTTCCATCCGAAAAGGCCAATTTCAAGTCTAAAACATTCATTTTGGAGTCCTGTAAAGCTATACGAACCCACCTCGCATATTAAAGTTCTAAATCGAACTTTTTCGTAAATGCCTTTACGGCATACATTCAACTCCTTCTAAGGAGGAAATAGAAACATAGAAATCTTAGGTATCACAGATTCCCTCCGTCGAGGGCATTCTAGTAATAAATGGTAAAAGCATACTTTTTATGAGAGTTTATTGTACGGTATAGTTTAGATTTCCTACTGATATGGTACTAGTTTTACACCTTCTGATAAATCGAAGGTAGAAAAACGAAAATGACTATCAAAACTACAATAAATGTAATTCAGCATCAGATAAAAAACAAAAACAAATTTGTTATAAACCTAAAATTCATCCGTGAGATTCGTCAGCATGACTGGAGGAGGAGCTCAAGCCACCTTTGGAGAGATAAATGAGAGGTTGGGATGGGTGGGTGCTTGGGTTGCCGTAGGCGGAAGAGGGAGTTGGGTGTTCATTTGATCTCCAGTAATGGCGCCAAGAACTTGTTGCGATACTTCACTCACAAATATACGAGTCATACAAATAATAAAGTAATGAATAAATTTATCAATCTCATGACTATTGCATTTAATTTTTATTAATTACTAAAACTGATTAACTCTAAAATTATTTAAACGATAATTAAAAAGAAAAATAAAGAGAATTGATTAAACTAGATTAAACAAAACTAACGAAACTAAAACAGTAAAAAAATAAAAAAATAAAAACAAACAAACAAACAAACAAACGAAAAAAAAAATAAAAACAAAGGCCTAAGGATCAAATATCACCTAATTAATTTCACTTGAGTAAATTTACACTCTAATTGATTAATTTGATTAATGGAATTGTTACCGAATACATGAAATTACCCACTCGTCTCTTCTGATAAATTAGTAGAAATATTCATATTAATTAAAACCCCTATATTCACCGATTACCAGTTGGTTATTTTCACCGACAAGCACTACAACAAAAGTGGGATTACACGACGGAGATTAAACGACGGTTTTATAAAGCCATCGTGTATTACACGGTTTACACGATGGTTTTATAAAACTGTCGTGTAATCCGGAGATTACACGACAGTTCTTGAAGAACCGTCATGTAATCTACCCGTATGGAGGATTACACGGCGGTTTCAAGAACTATCGTGTAATCCGGAGTAGATTACACGACGGTTCTTCAAGAACTGTTGTGTAATCTAGGTAGATTACAGACGGTTCTTCAAGAACCGTCGTGTAATCCTCCACCCGAGAGGGATTACACGACGGTTTCAAGAACCGCCGTGTAATCCTCCACTCCTTGGGTGGAGGATTACAGACGGTTTCAAAAACCGTCGTGTAATCTACCCCCGAGGAAGGATTACACGACGGTTCTTGGAGAACCGTCATGTAATCCTCTCTTTACACGATGGTTTTTTAAAACCATCGTGTAATCCCCCAAAAATTTTGAAAATTTTAAATTTTCATGCTTTGAAATCCGCATGAAAACCTAATGCTTTTAAATTTTCATGCTTCGGATTACACGACCGTTCTTGAAACCGTCGTGTAATCCCTGCTCGGTGGAGGATTACACGACGGTTCTTCAAGAACCGTCGTGTAATCCTCCCTTTACACGACGGTTTTTAAAAACTGTCGTGTAATCCCCCGAAAAATTTAAAAATTTTAAATTTTCATGCTTTGAAATCCACGCGAAAACCCAATGCTTAAATACACTCTAAACTTCATTATGTTCATTTTTTCTGCCGCTCTCACCCTTTCTAGACACCAAAAAGCTTTTTCTTCATTTCTCTCACCACCTCCTTCACCCACCCGCTGCCACCTTCGAGTTAAATTCCGGTCAAGCCGTCGTCGTCGCCGCCGCCGACCATCTCTCTCTCTCTAGGTGTGGCCGTGCACTATACTTGACGAAAAAGCAAGGTGCATGTTTTCATATCTAAACTTTTTGTTGTCTAATAAATATATGAACAACCCACGCTTAATAAATCCGATCTATACAAGTATTTTGAGTTATTTGAATGTCTTTTTGTTGTTGTTATTTGGATTGGAATGTAATGTGAATGGATTTGGCACTTTACATCCAATGTTTAACACGGATTGTTTTTCGCCCACCATATGCTCGATAAAATGCCAAAATGGTTTTTTTGTTGGATAATGATATGAAAATTGATGCATGTAGAGTGTGTTCGGTTTTTTAGTTGTTACTTTAAGTTTTTATGAATGTTGTGGATGGTTTTTGTGCAAGTTTTGGTGCATATTGTGGACGGTTCTCGCTAAAAACCGTCGTATAATGTGTTCATTACACGATGATTTTAGCAAAAAACCATCGTGTAATGCCTAATGTCGTTCAAAAAACCCAAAAAAAAAATTTTTTTAGGTGGTATTACACGACGGTTTTGACTAAAAACCATCGTGTAACGAGGCACATCACACGACGATTTTTGGCGAAAACCGTCGTGTAATGTAGTAATGTAGCACGTTACATGATGGTTTGCAAAAAACCGTCGTGTAATCCTAAAAAAAAAAAATTTTTTTGGGTTTTTTGAAAGACAAAAGGCATTACACGACGGTTTGAGAACCGTCGTGTAAAGTAGGACTTTACACCACGGTTCTCTGGAGAACCGTCGTGTAAAGTCCGCTTTACACCACGGTTCTCGGTAGAACCGTCGTGTACAGTCTGCTTTACACCATGGTTCTCGTAGAATCATCGTGTAAAGTCCGCTTTACACCACGGTTGTAATATCTGGTTTCCATGTTGCTAATTCTTGTAGAGAATTAATACATGTGTGGTTATGTGATTTTATGAGTAAAGTTCAGTCCAGAACTTTCAGATGTGTTTTGTGGGTTTTTATAGCTCAAAAAGGCTTAAAACTGATATTTCGAGCGATAATGAGTGAAAACTGATCATTTTATGAAAAGTTAAAATTTTGACCGAAAAGTCAACCGTTGACCCGAAAAGCCAACGTTTGACCAAAATAGTCGAAATTGAGAGTTATGAATTTTAAGATCAGTTTTTCACGAAAAAGATTTGCCGAAACTCATTTTATTAACAGATAATGAAAATAAGACTTCGGTTATTCGCTTTTCAAATCCGGCGATTTTTCTGAGTTCATAGAACAAAAAGGGGTTTGAGAAAACAAGAAAAAGATTTTTCGACCCGATTTTCCGACAGCATGTTAAAAATCCAAAAAATGTTGTTGCATGCTTGGTTAGTAGACCGTGCAGCCCCTAGGCAAATTAGGCTCGGTTGACGGGTTGCACGAGCACGTGAGTTGGCTTAGTTAGCCGTGAGAGAACGCTAGACACGCTGCATGAATTGAACCTAACTCCCGCAGTGGGCGGTCGAGCTAGAACCATCGTCTTAGGCCGTAATCAATGAACCTAAAAACCGAAACTGTCTCTCGGGTTCCCTGGGAGCAGCCTCGGTAAAACGTCCCAGTTTGGAGATAGAGGCCGAATTGGCCAAAACGTAAAACACGAAAGTTGTAGATTAGGGTGTTTACTAGGGGGTAACGCGGGCACTTTGCCAAAATAAGGCTCCAAAGGCCTATTTTTATACGAAAAACCGTAGGCGGGTCCAAAGACCCAGTTTTTGTGTTAAGTTCAGTTTTGATTTAAAACTGACACCAAACGGTAAGGAATTAGAAAATGTGTAAAACACGAAAGTTTTAGAACTCCTCGAGGGCTAGAACTTTCGTGAAGAAAGCTTTTTCAAACTCTAAATGGATTTTTAGTTATAAGCTAAAATCTGAAAATGGTGCAGGACTCAACAAAGTCCTGTGCACGAATTTTGTAGAACCAACTTAGGAAAATTTATTTTCGAACATAAAACGTTATCTTAAGCACGGAAACTGTCCCAAAAGCAGTTTCTGACCCTCGACTATTTTATGAAAAATTAGGCCAGGATTCACGAAAGTTTTAAGAAGACAAGTTAAGAAAGATAAGTTTTAAGCTAAGTCTTTTATGAAAGGGTTTTAAGTTCAAGCTTTCAAAGACAAGAGATTTTTAAGTTAAGTTTTGAAAGAAAAATGTAGAACGTATGGTAGCCGGGATTCAGCACCCGAGTTATCGGGCCTCGCCCCAAGGCCCAGAGTTGACCTGACAGGGTTGACTTTAGCTCACTATAAGGTTGACTTCGGTTGACCAACAAGATATCGAGTTATTATACAAGCCCAAGGGTAGGTGTTCGACCTAACCCGATGTTTTCTAAATGGGCCAAGTATACTGAACGATTTTCCGACAAAACCCTATGGGTTACAAGAGGCTTTACGTTAGGGGGACATATAGCCGAAAACCCGCATGAATGTTGGTTAGTATCAACATATAATAGAGATGGACTTGAAGTCTGACGTACGACTTTCAATCGAGCAGGAGGAGTTCTGCAGCGGAGGCTGGACAAGGATCTGCGTAACAACTAAGAACAGACGGTAAGTACAACACCGTCTACAGCACAAGCTAATAGGATTAGACTATTAGACTCGATGATGTGCTTTGTGTGATGTGCTATGTATTCATGAATGCAACATGAAAAATGCTAAGTGTGTAGGTATATGCTAAGAAAAGATAAGCAAGAAGCTAAGTAGAAACATGACATAAGAAGTGTTTGTTCACACGTAAATAAGATCAAGTAAGAAAATAAGGACCGTGTCGATCCACCCGCATCAGGTCGGGTCGGACTGTGGATTGATCTGGATTTGGTTTGGCCGCCCCAGACAATTCATTAGTCGCGCGCCGGATTCGAACACGTAGACTAAGGGCCCATAAAATATAAAGAAATATAATGAAGCATAAAATGACCTATGCATGCTAAGTGTTGTATGTATGTTATGTATGTTAGGTATGTATGTATGTATGTTATGTATGTTATGTATGTATGTATGTATGTTATGTATGTTATGTATGTATGTTATGTATGTATGTATGTTATGTAAGTATGTCATGTATGTATGTGATGTTAAGTTATTGTGTGTTAATGTTTTATTGTTGTTATTTGTTTTACGGCCTAGGAGTTGTACTTACTGGGCCTCAAGCTCATTGTTTTAAGTTTGTGCTGTAGGTAAGTCGCCTGTCAGCTGATGATGATGCGGTGGGGAGTAGCGGGTCAAGCAATGTAAAATCGTGGTATATGGAGCCGCTACGCATTTTGTGTGGTATACACTTATATAAGACAAGATACTTTTTATAAATAATAATTAGTAATTATGTACAGAAACAGTATTTTAAATTATGTACATAGTTTGTGTACTATATAAAAAAAAAAAATCCGCTGTGTTTTCCAAGCTAAGTAAGTTTATGTATGAATGAATGTATGTACGTAAGGGTAACGGCCTACGCTAGGTGGGGCGTTACAACGGTTCTCAATAGAACCGTCGTGTAAAGTCTGCTTTACACCACAATTCTCGTATTTTATATACGTTGCATGACGGTTGTTAACCGTCGTGTAATATTGAGATACCACGATGGTTCTTAAAACCATCGTGGTATCTTCCACGACAGTGGATTACACGACGTTACAGAACCGTCGTGTAAAGTTTACACGACGATAAAAAACCGTCGTGTAAACCGGGATTTTTACTAGTGAGGTTACCGACCACTAACCACCTCCACAGTGAATTACCAGTTGATTATCAACTAATTACCAGTTGGTTACCGACTGATAATCACATCCAAGGCATGTTATACCAGATGGTTACCGATTACTGATTAGTCATTTGATAACCCATTTGTTGGTTATCAACCAATAATTACAAAATCAGTCAAATTCTCCAGAGTTGGATTACTAAAAAAAATTACAAAAATTCATTTAGCGTAAAAAAAATTCAGCTAAAAATCCAAAATACCTGTAAAACTTGCAAAAGTATCCACAACGATCACTATAATATATATATATATATATATATATATAAAAGCAACAAAAAAATTAGGAAAAAAAATCACTTTTTATTTCCCTAGCATTCGACTGGTGGAAAAGATCTCCCCGTCTATTTGTGCAACCATGGCCGAAGGAGATCTCAGCGTAGCAGACGTGGCCACACCATTGCCACTACCTCTACTACAACCAGAGCGAGCTGATCTTTTCCTTGAGGCAATGAAGGATCGGACAGATGCGATGCTTTGATCTAAGGCCAATTTGTCGCAATTCCACAATATGAAGATGCGATGCGACGCTACTAGAGTAGCCGCAATCGAAGCTATGAGAGGCGATCAGAGCGTTAGAGGCCAGTGAAAGCACAGGCATGAGGATGGATTGGGATCAGGCGCGAAGGAGAACAAATCTCTTGAGCTACCCGCTAGTGCAGAGACGTGAGAGCGAAAAGGGTGTTGAAGGGTCATCATAGTGTAGGTAGAGAAAAGGTGGGGAAGAAAGAGAGGGGTCTGTGTCCTGAAAGAAGGGGAAGGGAGAGGAGAAGGGAGAGATAAAGAGAGAGATAGAGAGATTTCTAATTAAATTTATTATATCATTGTTATGACATTTTGCTATAGTTTTTAAGTTGTATCAAAAATCAATCTACACTTATTGCCGGTTTGAGGTCAACTTTTGGAAAGTTTTGTTTGTCATTTTCCTCTAATTTTATTATTTATTTATTTTAACATTTTTTAAAAATTCAAACCATTTACAATGTTTTAGAGTGAGAAACTCCCATTTAGAGAGAGAAAGAGTTTCCACCACCCATAGAAACCGTCGGAAACAGCTCCATAACTGCTCGGAAACCATCCGAAACCACCACCAATGCCCTGTATATGTAAGACCCAGATTCTTCATGTAACTAATTCCTTTTAAGGAATTAATTTTTATGCTATGAAAGTATTTATGAAAAAGCTTGATTTAGAGCTTTTGTTCGTTTTTTGTGAATTTTTATGGGTCAATAAGGCTCAAAATATAATGCTAAGGTTAGCAAACGGCTTTTTGAGTCGAAAAGGGCGAAAAAGTATGTGATTTCATGAAAGTCAAAGGTTTGACTAAAAAGTCAACTTTGACCGAGAAAGTCAAAGTTTAACCAAGAATAGTCAAAGAATTGACTTTACAGTATGATGAAATGCAGTACACAGAAGACGCTGCGAAAACCTTCTTTATGGTTAAGATAGTATGAATAGGTCTTAAAACCACCCTAGAAAATCAAGCACACCAAGTTAAGATTAAAGGTAGAAAGGGCTCGGAAAAATAGAAAAAAAATTTTTACGGTCTATTTTTACACAGATAAATTTTGGACTGTAGTGCAGTATAAAAATACTGTGTATGAGTGAAGCCCAGTATTAAAAATATCTGTGTAGCACAAAAATTGACTGCTTTTAAGAAAATTAGCCAAACGAGGCCAAAGGTGGGTGATGTCATCTTGGTTGGAAATTATGACATCATAAATCTTTTTCAAGCCTTGGAAAGTATTCTAGGAGCTTCTAGCACCCCCCATTGCCGGCCACATCACCCTCCCATAGAGCAAATATTAATTTTCATGGGGTAATTTCACAATTTTCACAAACTTTCCCTACCTCTATAAATAGGTGACCCATAAATCACTTTTATTCACAAAATCTAGGGAGGTTCTTGCCATTTTTTTTTAAAGAAAAATCCGTGGGTTAGGAGGAGAGAAAGAGAAGAGAAAAATCAAACTTTTCTTAGGGGTTTTGCTTGGGAGAGTTCGATCTTGCTCTAGGGAAACCAAGTAAAAAAATTTGAAAACTTTTGGAGCCATTTTGGCTGCTGTGGCCGAGAGTGAATGGATGAGAAAAAGGAGAGGAAGAGCTGAAAATTTTTGGGGGAAAACCTTGTAGTGTGTTCGGTTTTGAGTGGATCAACCAAGGAACCAAGAAAAAATTTTGGTATCCTAGCTTGAGTGAAAACCGTGAGCAAGGGAGGACAAGGGGAAGAAAGGAAACTTAGAATTTCCAAACCCTAACTTGGGTCTAAAGTAAATTCTTGAGCCTAATCTTGCTATTGAATTTAATTTTAGCATTTTATTTGTATTTCAAGTTATGGTTGTAAGGACATAAGTCTAATTTAATTTCTAGCCCTAGATGTGTTAGTGTGTGCTTGGTTAGGGATTAGGGGGTGGTTGGCTTATCTATGTTAATTTCTTGCATGATTTGTACTTGAAAAATGTTAGGATGCATGCTAGATGTGAATGGTTATGTGTCCCTTGATTTTGGTCCAAAATCTGCCCTAGGCAGTGCATGATTGGGCTGCTAGCTTAAGGGTGTATGTTGGTGCTTGATTGAATGAGAAGCAAAATTTAGAACCATGCAAACCTAGGATTTGGGTATTTCGGGTTTGGTTTGCATGGATTCGTTTGAGCTGCTTATGGGTTTATGTGGGATATTAGAAACGTTGCATGTTTGCTGTGTAGGCTCCCGTAGTGGTCGGTCGAGTTAGATTTTGTGAATTAGGACGTAAACCAGACCTAACAACCTAAGCTGCCAGTTTGGATTCAAAACTGGCCAGTTTCGGGAAAGTGATTTAAGGCCTTTGGAGGCCGAACTGGGTAAAACTCAAAACATGAAAGCTGTTCGGAAGGGTTTTTCCTAGGGGGCAACATAAGCAGAATCCCAAAATGAGGCTCCAATGGCCTCCGTTTTTATCAAAACCCGAGACTGGTCTGCCCAGACCTAATTTACACACCCAGCCAATTCAAATGAAAACTGACAAAAATAAAAGTGGAACTGGATTTTTTGTAAAACACGAAAGTTTTAGAACTTTTCGAGAGCTAAAACTTTCATGAAGATAAGTTTTCCAAATTCGGAGTATATTTTTAAACTGACACTGTTTTACAAAGGGTCTGCAGGGAACCGAAAATTCCTGCACAGGGTTTTCTAAAACTAGTTCAGAAAAAATTGTTTTCTTCTCCAAAATCACTGTTTTGACTATGGAAACTATTCCAAATGTAGTTTCTAGCCCTAAACGATTTTTATAAAGATCCATTTCGAAAACAAGAATTTTTACAAGTAAAATTAAGAGTTTTAAGAAGTATCCTTTAACTTTTTCAAGTTAAGAAAAAGAATGGGCTTTTAAGCCAAGATAGAGCAAAGTAAACATAACGGGCAGTTTTCAGTCCTAAATAGCTTTATAAAATTTTACCCAAAGAAGTAAAAATTTTTACAAGCAAATTAATTGATTTATAACATTAATCATCCAAAAGTTCTAAAAGGCAAGAAAATGGAATTTTCAAGCAAAAATTTGTAATTAAGCCGACTACGGATAGTAACTGGGAGGGATACCCAAGTTACTGGGTCAAACCCAAAACCCAAGGTTGACCCATAAAGGGGTAACCATAGTTAACCAAAGTCGACTTGAGTCGACCAAGTCTGACCCAAGTTCATCTTGAGGGTTACCAGATATAACGCTACAGGATACCAAGAGTGGTAATAGATTAAGGATATTATGATACAAACCCAAGGTTAGGATAGTAGCCTAACCCTAATTGTATGCATACGGGCTTAGTGACCAATGTTACCTTATGTAACCTACTAAGCAATCACGTGTAAGTAAAGGGGGACATACAACTAAGATGATGTGTTAAAGTTGGTTAGGTCACCAACATTTTATGACAGGATCCTTATCCTATATTGTTTTCAAATAGTAGGAAGTGACCTGCTGCTGCAACCCGATTTGAGGACGCAATACTCAGGACACAGCACAAGAGGTAAGTACAAACCTCACCTGCAGTATGAAAGATAGTAATTTATTTTTCAAATATGCTATAACATGTTTTGTGCTATGTTCTACATGATGCCATATTTGCAAAATGTTATGTTTACAAAAGTGCTATATTTGCAAAAATGTTATGTTTACAAAAGTGCTATATTTGCAAAAATGTCATGTTTACAAAAGTACTATATTTGCAAAAATGTTATATTTGCAAAAGTGCTATGTTTGTAAAAATACCATGCTATGTTATGAATGAAGTGTAAGTTATGTTTTGAGATAGTGAAATCATAAGGCATGTTCACTAATGATAAACAACATGATAAGGAAACACAAGTAAAGTGTCGTACCAACCTCCCAAAGGTAGAGGACTATTCATGTTCAAGTTTAATGATTCCCAGAATTGTTAGGGACCTTGCAAACCCCTAACTTTATCTGGAGAGCACGCATCTGGTACGTACACAAGGGGCCCACATGTTAGAGAAAGATAATAAGTTCAAGTTAATAAAAGATGCATAAATGAACATAAATGGTTCATGCATATGTTTTATGATATTAGCATGTTTTAATGTGTTTGTGAGATTACGTTTGTGCTTACTGGGCGAAAGCTCATTAGTTATATTTCATACTGTAGGTAAGAGGCCTGCAGCTTAAATGATGGGCTATATATGGACGATGTGGCAGATGAAGGGCGGTATGGGATACCATTACGCATATTTTCCGCATCTACTTTTGAGTTAATAAGTTTTTGTATATATGTATATATCTCAAAAACAAAGTATGTTACATAGTATATTTAATACTAAAGACTTTAAATAATCTTTTCATTTCAGTATTTATGTATGATAAATTGCTACGGGCAAATCTATATATATATGGAGGAAAAAAAAAATTTATTCTCGAATTTTCAAGAAAGATATAGTTAAGTAAGTAAGGTGACGACCCTAGTAGGATGAGGGTGTCACAATATAAAGCTTTTGGAAGTCAGTGAATGTTGGATAATCTTCTAAAACCACCTATGCCCAAACCCACGAAGTTGGCAAAGAAAAACATTACTCCCGAAAAGAGGTCTCTTTGAGTAATGGCTCCAGCAGGGAAAAAGCCACCGGCTGAGAAAATTCCTAAAAAATTGACACCAGAGAAAAAGAAAAGGGTGCCTAAGGAAGGGTTTAAACAGAAAGCAAGGGGAAATCGAAGTTAAGAAATCGAAGAAGGCGAAAAGAGCCATAGAAGAAAAGAAGATCTCGGATGCTGAAGAGGTAAAAATGCTGCATTTTCAATTAATTGTTTAAAAAGTTTGCATTTTTAATATACATTTGGTAAGAATGTGCATTTTTAATGAGGGCGTTTGCATTTTTTTATTGATTATGTAAAAAAAAAAAAAGTTTGCATTTTAATATGTGTTTTTGATGAGATTTTACATTTCTAATTCATTTGTTGAAAAAATTTGCATAAAAAACGTGAAGTTTGTATTTTTATTTGATTTTGTGACATAAACTAAAAGTTTGTTGGTTTGGTATTTGGATATTGAGAGGAAAATTGAGTGTATTGCTTTATATAAATATTTGGTTGCCGAAGGTGTTTCGGTTTTTGTTGATGTTTGGTCAATTGTAGGTGATATTGAAAAATACAGTTGTCTGATTATTTATTTGATATCATTTTGTAATTTTACCCATGGGTTATTTTTATGAGGATTTTCTGGGCATCAATTTAAATACTCAGATTTTTGTTATTTCCAGCTGGTTATTTTTATGATGACTTTGTGGGCATCAATTTAATTACTCAGATTTGTGTTATTTCCAGCAGGTCATTTTTATGATGACATTCTGGGCATCAATTTAATTACTCAGATTACTCAGATTTTTGTTATTTTCAATTGGTCATTTTTATGATGACTTTCTGGGCATCAACTTAATTACTCAGATTTATGCTATTTCTAGCTGGTCATTTTTATGATTACTTGTTGGTCATTAATATAATTACTCTATTATGATACCATCACCATAGGTTCAGTATGTTCGACGCGTACCGGATAGTGAAATTATCCGGGCCAAAATAAATACTTTCATTAACATTGCAAAGACTTGTAATAACTTGAAAAAGTGGTTGTCACCCTGACAATACAAAGGAGTGATCCGTCAGCCATGCATTAAGAAATTTCAGAAGTTGAAGATGCTTGGTTGGGCTGGGCATGTCTTGCACAACATTGTAATGAGTTTAACGGATCACTCAGGAATGGGTGATGCTTTATGGTTTAAAATTGGTGAAGACTTGGGCAGATTTTCCATCAACGAGTTATGCCTGATAACTAGCATGAAATGTGTAGGGTTTACCCATCTCGCACCGGCGGTTGATAACCAATTAATGAGAATATATTTTTTGACATTGTGAGCTGTGTCGAGAGAACATTTGGAGTTACAGCTGTCGAATGCAAAATTTGACAATAATGACGATGCTGTCAAGCTTGGCTTACTATACATGATATTTTGCATTCCTCTTGCAAATGTAAATTCCGTGAAGATAGACCCGAAATATTTTGCCCTAGCCGATAACTTGGAGGATTTCAATGCTTTTCCATGGAGCGTGCTCTCATGGGAGGCAAACCGAGCTGCAATGTGTAATACAGTTGAAAATAGGCTCTCTTCAAATAGAATGTAATACCTGGAATTTCATGTTGCCATTTTTCTTCTAAAAGAGGAATTATGAGCATATGTTGACATGTTTACGGAAAAACTCAGTTAAGAGTTTTCACACGTTTTACGAAGTCTTATGGCTCAATAAGACTCAGAATAGATTTTTAAGGTTAGAAAACGCCTTTTCAGGTCGAAAAGGGCGATAAGGGACGTTTTTCCGAAAAAGTCAAAGTTTGACCGAGAAAGTCAACTTTGACCAAGAAAGTCAAAGTTTGACCAAAAGTGGTCAACAGTTGACTCGACAGTGGAAAATGATGCAGTATGAGAAAATACTACAAAATATGTCAATATGGGCGAGATAGCCCAAGTAGATAGTAGAAGCACCCTAGAAATCAAGCATCCCTAGCATTAGTTAAGGTCAAGAATGATGCATTTAGTCAAGAAATTACCCAAAAGGACCAGTCAAAGTCAAAGGGCAAAAATGTCAAAATTTTCAGTTTTGGGGCAAAAGTGTAAATTTTGGAAAATATGTGAAGTAAGCAAAGTGACGTCGTTAGATGATGTCAATATAAGGTATTAAATTGCCTTGCAAGAAGAAATTAAGTACCAGCCACTTTTGGGGGCGAAAATGCAAAGATTTTGTCTTTTGGGGCAAAAATGTAAATTTGGGAAATATGTGATTCAAGGATGAGAAAATCACATAAAATTATGAAAAGAATGATATTTACATGGAAAGCAAGCATTATGGCCAATTTTGAAGTTTAGGGGCCTAAATGCAAAAATTTTCACTTTTGGGGCAAAAGTGTAAATTTTGGAAATTTGACGATATGAGCGTATAAAGTCACCGAGATGCTTATATCATAAAATAGGATGTGTGTGTTGATTTTTAGGACAATCGGACACCTAGAGGGCATTTTTGCAAGAATTTCCATTTTCTGGGGGCAAAAGTACAATTTTTGAAAAGTTGTGAGGTAAGCCATGACATCAGCCATGACCTCAGCCCTCCCATCAGCCAAACCAGCTGGAGCTGACCTGGTTACAGCCGGCCTCCATTGGGGAGAGAAGCCAAAAAGTTTAAAAAGTTTGGGGTTAAAATAGAATTTTCAAAAAGTTGGAAAAAGGTCTATAAATAGACCATTTACTGCAGAAAAAAAATGAAGAAAGGCAGCTGAATTCTGGCCATTTTTGTCCAGAAAAATCAGAGAGCCAAGAGTGGAAGAGAAAAAGCAAGAAAAGTTTGGAAAAATTTTTATGTGAGCCATTCTAGGGGGCTCGGTTTTGAGCATGGAGCAAGCAAGGAAAATTCTGGAAATTTTTCCAGAATTTTCTGACCTGCAGCCGTGGAGCAGAGAGGAGAAAGAGAGGAGAAAATTTTCGAGTCCAAACCCAAGAGTGTGCCGAGCATGGAGAAGAGAAACCAACCCTAGAAGCCAAGTGATTTTGGTGCTTGGAGGGTGCATGGGTTTCGGCTGTTTTGGTGCAGAAATTGGAGAGAAAAATTTATGGGTATTGGCAGCCAAGGGTTCGGCTTTGAGCTGCAAGGATTCACCAAGGGTTGGTGAAAATTTTTGGTGCAATTTGGTGAGCCAAAACCGAGGGTGTGTGCAGCAAAAGGGGTGAGCAATTTTCGGCTCCATGAGCCCTAATCAAGCCAAGGGTAAGTGAGGTAAACCCTTGATTCTTTTCAAGAAATTTTCATGCAAGGTTGATGGATTGATTATGGTATGTTGTGTGTGTGCATGGCTGAAATTGGAGCCCCATTTGGTGGGGAGAATTCGGTTGCAAAGGGCAGCCAAGGGGAAACAAGGAGTTCGGCTCCAAGGAAGTGAACCAATTTCTGAAAATCTCCAAGAGGTAAACCCTAACCCTAAGTTTTGGTTTGAGCATTAAATTTGGGAATTTAATGTGTATTTATGCAAGTGATGTAAGAGCTTGAGCTCATTTAATTTTGGTTATGTCTAGCTAGGATATGATGCTTAATTAAGGGTGTATAGTTAGTAGTTAGTATGCATGATCTTTGTGCTTTATATGCTATGTTTTATGATTTCTTGATTGCTTAGTTTGCATGACAATTTGGTTAGTTATGTCCCTGCCCTAGGTGCAGCCATGTGTGGCATGAATGCTAGGGTGTTAGATTTTAATTTCGGTTTGGTTTGTTGATGCCGAATCCATGTGATGCAAGCCCTAGAATGCAATGCAAACCTAGGTTAAGTTCCGGATTGGTTTGCATAGCCACGAGGGGGTGACATGTCCAAAGCATGTGGGACGTTAGTTAACGTTGCATGTTGATGTTCTAGGCTCCCGAGTGATCGGTTGAGTTAGCTTCCGAAGTAGGACGCGTAAAAACAAATTAAACACGAAACTGGTAGGTTCGGATAAATCTACCCAGTTTTCGTAAACGAAAAATAACAGGCCCTTAGAGGCCGAATTTGGGGAAACGTAAAACACGAAAGTTGTCCGAAACAACTTTTTCTAGGGGGTAGGTGAGCCGTTTTTCAAAATAAGGCTCCAATGGCCTTCAAAAATGCCAAAATCCGTGGCTAAGCATTTAAGCTCCCAGACCCAGTTTCGTTTCAGGGTCAGCCAGTTTCAACTCAAAACTGGTACGTTTCTAGGCGAATTAGGATTTTCATAAAACACGAAAGTTTTAGAATTTTTCGAGGGATAGAACTTTCGTGAAGAAAACTTTTTCAGATAACGTACTGATTTTGAAACGAAAATTGTTTTATGAAGAGTGCTCAGGAATCTGAATTTCCTGCACCAACAAGTTTAACAAAGTTTTTAGAAAAATTGATTTTCTATCTTAAACAAGTGTTTTGACTCGGAAAATCGTTCCAAAGACGGTTTTCAACCTAAAATGAATTTACAAAGCATAAAACCAAGAGTTTGAATTTTATGACTCAAGTTATGAATTTTTACACGAAAAGTTATATTTTGGGATTTCTCCCTAAGTATTTTCCAAGTATGGAAAAATGATTTTTCAAGCAAAGTTTTAGCGTACGATTAGTTCACGTATGGTAACCGGGTGTTAGACCCGAGTTACCGGGTTAAGCCCGAGACCCGAGAGGTTGACCATAGAGGGTTGACCAGAGTTGACTATAATTGACCGTGGTTGACCAAGGTTGACTTTTGTTGACTTTTTGTTAACTAATAGTATGGGTTAGTTTATCCTCACGGGTTATCCAAAGTGACCCTAACGGATACCGATAGCTCAACTAAAGGGTTATTAGATATGACCCGATAGTTTCGGATTAAGTTATTCGAACCTTAGAGGTTTAGTTGGCTTAGCACGCCAGGTTACCAAGTGTAACCAAGTTATAAGTTTTGCACTTAAGGGGACATACAACCAATACCATGTAGACATGTCGGATAGTTTCCAACATTTTTCACGATACTAAGTAGAGTATGTCCTTTGTCAAGCAGGCAGAACCTGCAGCTGTACCAGGAGTGGAACAGCACTAGGAAGGAACAGTTAAGCATGATGTCAGACGGAAAAGTAAGTACAATTCCGTCTACAACATGAACATGTTTGTTTGCATAAGTTGTGTTTAGAAATCATGAATAGGATTTCATGAGTCATGTTGTTATGCAGTATGATATGTTAAGTTAAGCAGTATGCTATGTATGTTCATGTTAAGTATACAGTATGTTTATGTGTTATGTTATGCAGTAAGTGTTATGTTATGTAATATGTGTTAAGTTATGTTATGCAATATGTCATGTAGTATGTATGCATGTTATGTATGTTCATGTTATGTCAATCCATGTTTATGTTTTATGTTA
This sequence comes from Ficus microcarpa, assembly GCA_025413485.1. Classification (NCBI taxonomy): domain Eukaryota; kingdom Viridiplantae; phylum Streptophyta; class Magnoliopsida; order Rosales; family Moraceae; genus Ficus; species Ficus microcarpa. The sequence goes on from CM046386.1 coordinate 613,820, forward strand.
GATATTGTGGCATCACGAAGCATGTCCACTAAAAATAAGTTAAATAGTAAGATATGAGTTAAGCTAAGTAGGACATGTTGTGTTGTACTGACGTTGCCTCTGTGGTAAGTTAAAACGGCACGTTTCACGGTTTGACTTGATATGGAAGGGCTGCCTCCACTACTCCATGTTAAGCTTTGTGCTTCATGGTTTAAGTTGGTATGGTCGGACCGCCTTCAATCACTCCATGGTTACGTACCGAAGTACATACACACATGTTATAGAAGCAAGATAAGATAAGATCAGTTCAGTAGAGAAACCATAATTGATTTTAAAATAAATCATAATTGGTTCACGTTTTTGTGCATTAGTTGCATGCGGATAGGATGTTGTGCTTACTGAGCTTTTTAGCTCATTGCTTACGTTCATGCTGTAGGTAAGTTCCTACCGGCACTTCCTGATACAAGCTGTGGAGAGATGACACAACAGAATGTGAAATGTGGGTATGGACTACTACGGGATTTCCGAAGTGCGTTTAAATGAAAATGTGTTTTCATTATGTTTTAGCATGCATGTATGTTTCAGTTCAGTTATGTATGTACGGAGCTTTCCGCTCAGGTGAAAGCTCAGTACTCTGTGAGTACATCAGAATCAGTTAAGGTTTTATAAAAGAAAAACAGTTTTTAAGTTCAGTTTAACTTGTGTTAAAGTTTTATGATTTCTGCAAAAGATGTTTTCTAGTAACGATTTTAGAAAAGAAAAAAAAAATTACTCTAAAATTTGGGTAACTTTATTTTTCAATCAAGCAAGTAAGTTAAGTAATGTCACGGACCGAACGCTCCAGGTTCGCGCGGTCGGACACCGCGTGGGTCATAGGGTGGCTAGTAGGGTCGTGACATAGAAGACCATTAAAGAAGGCTGTAAAGTACACTACAGTATCACGGGCTTTCCTCATGCCTTGCTCATTTGGGCATGTAAGAGCATCCCAACAATAGTAGGCAAATTCATGACCAAGTACATTGAGGCCATTCCGCGTATGCTGTCATGGACCTCCACAGATAATGTGAAGTTTGATGCTGTGATGTCGACTTTAACCGTTGTTGGTGAGAAACAGGTAATTTCCATACTATATTTATTACTGTTACTGTTAGTGTCAATGCCAATGTTGGTCAGCTACATAATGACCAGGTGATAATTTTTGTAATAACCATACTTTTATTAGTGTCAATACCAATATTGGTCATTATCATTTACATAAAGACCGGGTGGTAATTTTTGTAATGACCATACTTTTGTTAGTATCAATACTAGTATTGGTCATTTACATAATGATCGGGTGATAATTTTTGTAACGACCATATTTTTGTTAGTGTCAATTCCAGTGTTGGTCATTTACATAATGATAGAATGATAATTTTTGTAACGACCATACTTTTGTTAGTGTCAATACCAGTGTTAGTCATTTATATAATGACCGGGTGATAATTGTAGTAACCAACCTTTTTACAAATTTACGATTTCCTTTTTAAGGAATCAAAGTTTGTATTATGTATATTTATGTGAAATGCTTGATCTGATTTATCAGAGTATTATTGAATTCTTGTAATATTATAAGACTCGATAATAGTTTACTTAGACAAGTATGAGGTCTTTTGTTGAAAGAGGCGGAATTAGGGTTTATGATCTTATGTTGATCAACGTCTAACCAAAATGAGCTAAGGTATGATTAAGACAGTACAATAGTATAATAAGCAGTATGACAATTATACTGTGAAAAATCGTCATTACGGATGAACAAGCAAGAATAAGGTACGAGACCACTATAGAAAAATCAAGCACTATATTTAGAGCAATAAGAACTAAGTAATTCGAGTCTTAAAAAAATCCTATACGCAGTCCTGTTAAGTGCAGATAAATTCTGGACCGTAGTCTAGTACAACTATACTGTTATTAATTGAAAACAGTATTTGTAATATCTGTATTAGTATGAAAATGGACTGCATTTTAGGATGAAAGCCAAACGGAGCCTAATGGGATGACACCTCATTTTTTGAATAATTATGGATTTTTAGGAAATTGAGAAAATGGATGAACATTGGAGAAATTAATTGGCCACTAAGCATCCCTCATGGCCGACCACCTTATAAGGACTAAGGTGCAAATATTTTTGTCTTTAGGGGCCAATGTGTAATTTTAAGAAAAATAAATAATTGTGGAAAAGTATGTAAATTTTGAACCAAGGGAATTAGGGATTTTCCTAATCAAGCCTCCAACTAAGCTAATGGTTGTTTACAAGCTTGGTTACACCTTGGTAAGCAAGGAAAATAAGTTAGGGACAGGCTTGAAAGGATTAATTGTATCTCAAGCCTCCACATGGCCCTATATGGCCGGTCACCTCATTGAGTCTATAAGCAAAAATTTTACTCTTGAGGACCAATATGCAATTTTAGAAATAAAATTACCTTATTTATTAAACATGACAAATAAGAAAATTGGAGAATTTGACATGTCATGCTTTTAATCTTGGTGAATAAGCACATTAGCCTTGCTTTCTTGGCTAAGTTTTGAGCTCCAACTAGCATGTCCTTCCACATGGCCCCATATGGCCAGCCACCTCATTGGGTCTATGAGCAAATATTTTGCTCTTTGGGACCATTATGCAATTCTAGAAATAAAAATAATTCTAGTAATGAAATTATTTTTCACCTATAAATAGGTGAGGTGATTCACTTTGTAACCATTTAGTGAAACCCAAATTTTACAGCTCATTCTTTAGTCTTTTCCCCCTTAAGAGCCGAGCCAAAAAGAAAGAAAAAGTTAGAGAGAGAGAGGTCGGATTTTGGTGTTGTTGGAGGGAGAAGAAAAATTCTCAACCAAAGGGTAGATCCACTCTTTTGGATCTTGAGGTAAACCTTTCCACCCTCTAGTTCTTTAATTAAGTTTGATTTACGGTTTAAGTGTATTTCTACGTTGGGAATGTAAGAGCATAAGCCCACTTTTTGGTTTTATGTAATGGGGTTAATAGTGATTGCTTGATTGAGCTTAATTAGGGTTTGATGATCTATATTTATGGTTTGATGCCTGTATTTGATAATTTGTGTTAGAGATTATATGACTATGTGAATGCCTACTATATATTTGTTATATGTCCTCACATACTCAAAGATGATGTTTTATGAATGAATATGGAAAAGGGTGATGTATGTTGCATTTAGGGTTCAAGAAATCCCTAAAAACCCTAATTTGGTATAGATTAACATTTGGGTTTGTATGAAGGATTGCATGGGTAAGAAATGATGCATGATAATGAAAATATTATGTAACACGCTGCAAGTTTGTCGTAGGCTCACGGTTTTAACCGTTTCAAGTAGTGTGTGTAAGACCCGAAATTTTGTAGACTTATAATCTCCTTGTTCATAAGGGATTAAAGTTTAAATTATGTGTTTATTATGTGTTTCATGAAAAATTATGAATAGTAACGAGAAATTCATAAATAAAATTATGAATTTCTCGTTACTATTCATAATTTTTCATGAAACACATAATAAACACATAATTTGAACTTTAATCCCTTATGAACAAGGAGATTACAAGACTACAAAATTTCGGGTCTTACAACCTACCCTCCTTAAAGGATTTTCGTTCTCGAAAACTAGAACAAATCGGGGTAGTCTCTTTTCATGTCTTCTTCCCGTTCCCATGTCGCTTCTTCAATATGGCAGTTTCTCCATAATACCTTAACCAAAGGTATGATCTTATTTCTTAGCACCTTTTCTTCTCGTGCCAAAATCTGGACTGGCTTCTCCTCATAAGTCAGATCTTCACGAATCTCGATCGGTTCGTGATCCAGTACATGTGACGGATCCGGAATATACTTCTTTAGCATCGACACATGAAATACATTGTGTACATATGCTAATTCTGGGGATAAAGCCAACTTGTAGGCCACGTTACCAACCCTTTCGATTATTTCGAACGGCCCTATATATCTTGGGCTTAACTTCCCCTTCTTTCCGAACCTCATAACTCCCTTGAATAGAACGACTTTAAGAAAAACCAAGTCTCCTACTAGGAATTCTAGTGGTCTTCGGCGTTTGTCGGCGTAACTCTTTTGCTAGCTAAATGCAGTCTCCATCCTTTGACGTATAAGCTTCACGGTTTCCGTGGTCTTCCGAATGAAGTCCGTAGATACAAGCTCTTTTTCCCTTGTCTCGTACCAATGAACTAGAGATCTGTATCTTCTTCCATATAAAGCTTCATAAGGAGCCATTCCAATTGAAGCGTGGAAACTGTTGTTGTACGAGAACTCAATCAAAGGAAGCTTCTTATCCGAAGTTCCCTTGAAGTCCATTACGCATGCTCGTAACATATTTTCTAACGTCTGAATGGTCATTTCTGATTGTCCATCCGTTTGCGGGTGAAAAGCTGTACTAAACGAAAGCTTGGTACCCATTGCTTCATGTACGCTCTTCTAAAATTTCGAAGTGAAGCGACCGTCGCGATCCGAGATGATTGTTTTCGGAATTCCATGGTAGCGAACGATCTGGGCCACGTACAATTTCGCCAGTTGTTCCACTGAGAAGCTGAACTTGATGGCCACAAAGTGTGCGGACTTTGTCAATCGGTCAACGATCACCCAAATAGCGTCGTTACCGTTAGGAGTTCGGGGTAGCCCAACCAAGAAATCTTTCGTCACTTGATCCCATTTCTATTCTGGGATGGAAAATTTCTGCAATTCTCCTCCTGGACGTTGATGTTCCGCCTTCACCTTTTGACAAGTAAGGCACTTACTGACGAAAGTAGCAACGTCATTCTTCATTTTGGGCCACCAAAAGCTTTCTTTCAAGTCTTTGTACATCTTCGTGGCTCCGGGATGGACAGAGTACGGAGTCTCATGGGCTTCTTTCATGATCCTTTCCTTTAGATCGTCCTCGTTAGGAATACACAATCTGTTCTTCTGATAGAGTATGCCCTCATCAGATACGTTGAAATCCGACTCCTTTCCTTCTAAAACTTCGTTTTTCATTCTAAGCAGCGAGGCATCTGCTTCTTGACGCTCTTTCATCCCATCTAAAATGGTACGTTGGAAGGTTAGAGCAGCTAATCCTCCCGTAATAAGCTCGATTTTGGCTTCCGTTAGCTCCTTTTGAAGAGGCTCAGTCAATGACCTAATTGACATCATTGAGGAAGACGACATCTGACTAAGGGCATCGGCTACCTTATTAGCCTTCCCTGGATGGTATCGGATGTCTATGTCGTAGTCCTTCACCAATTCGAGCCATCTCCTTTGTCTCATGTTAAGCTCCTTCTGGGTGAAGATATACTTCAAGCTCTGATGATTCGTATATACTTCACATTTTGTGCCATAAAGGTAGTGCCTTCAAATCTTCAAGATAAATACTACCGCCGCAAGTTCCAAATCATGCGTCGGGTAGTTCTTCTCGTGTTCCTTAAGCTGTTGGGAAGCATACGCGATCACTTTTCCGTTCTGCATAAGTACGGCTCCCAATCCTATCTTGGAAGCATCGCTGTAAATCACGAAGTTCCCCTCCTCCGCGACTGGAATTGTAAGGATTGGAGCGCTTGTTAGCTTACTTTTGAGCTCTTGAAAGTGTTATTCACACTTCGCCGTCCATTCGTACCTCTTTTCCTTCCTTGTGAGTGCGGTGAGTGGCGCCGCAATCTTGGCAAACCCTTCAACGAATCTTCGATAATAGCCCGCTAAGCCGAGGAAACTGCGTACTTCGGTAACATTCTTAGGAGCTGGCCATTTGCTTACTGCTTCAATCTTGGCCGGATCTACGGATATGCCATCCTTCGAGACCACATGTCCTAGGAAATGGACCTTCTCCAACCAAAATTCACACTTAGTGAACTTGGCATAAAGCTGATTTTGCCTTAAAATCTGTAGAGCGATCCTTAAGTGTTCCTTATGCTCCTTTTTCGACCTTGAATAAATCAAAATATCGTCGATGAAAACAATGACGAACTTATCCAAGTAGTCCTTAAATACTCGATTCATTAGGTCCATAAAGGCGGCTGGAGCATTCGTCAGTCCAAACGGCATCACAAGGAATTCGTAGTGCCCATATCGCGTATGAAATGCCGTCTTTGGGACATCTCCTTCCTTAATCCGGAGCTGGTGATATCCTGATCGCAGGCTAATCTTCGAAAAGACTGAGGTTCCTTTTAGTTAGTCGAACAGATCGTCGATCCTAGGCAAGGGATACCTATTTTTGATGGTGATCTTGTTCAATTCCCGATAGTCAATGCACATCCTAAGAGTGCCGTCCTTCTTCTTAACAAAGAGCACTGGGGCTCCCCACGGTGAATAGCTCTAACGGATGAATCCTCTATCTAGGAGCTCCTTCAACTGAACTTGTAATTCCTTAAGTTCGGCAGGCGCCATCCTATCCGGTGCCTTGGACACGGGTGCTGATCCAGGAAGTAACTCAATCTCAAAAGAGATTTCTCGCTCTGGCGGCAATCCTGGCAACTCTTCAGGAAAAACGTCCACAAACTCCTTGACTATCGATACGTCTTCTGGCCTACTCTTGGTCTCTTGCGTCTTATCAATCATGTTGGCTAGAAATCCACTACATCCTTCCGCCAACAGCTTTCTCGCCTTAAGTGTAGAAATAAACATCTTCGGCTGTTTCGGGGTCGATCCTCTAAAGATGAATTCCTTATCTCCAACTGGCTTGAACGTGACGGCGCGACGCTAGCAGTCGATAACCGCGTTGTACTTTCCCAGGCAGTCCATACGCAGGATAACGTCGTAGTCGTATAGATCAATAACGATCAGGTTGACATACATCTCTCTACCACATATAATTATTGGAACACGGCGTATCCAATAATCAGACAACAAAATTTCCCCGGAGGGTAATGCAGTACGAAAAGTTCTTCCGATTTTATCATTATCTCTACCTAGCTTCTTAGCAAACTTAGGCGATGTAAAAGAATGCGTAGCTTCAAAATCAATCAACACATATGCATCTTGTTGAGCAAAAGGAAGCTGACCTGTCACCACCGTGGATGGTCCAGCTTGCATATCCTCCTTAGTGTAGGCATAGATGCGTCCTTGTGGTTCCGGAGCTTCTAGTCGGCCTTGAGAAATTGCTGGTCCTTCGAGCTTCGTCTGTGCAGCGTGTAACTAACTTCCTTGACCCCTTTGGTAGTTTTACTGGTTCTGGACATTTGCATTACAATTCTTTGCAAAGTGGCCTTCCTTGCCACACAGATAGCAGCGGTTGGTTCCTGCCCGGCAGTCTCCCGGGTGTTTCCTCCCACATTTCTGGCAAGTGGGGGTTCCGGTGTTATCTATAGCAGTCTTCTTCTGGGGAAAGTTCTGCTGATTCCTCCGTCCTCCAGCATTCCACTTTCTCTTCTGTTGGGGGTTGCCATAAGGCTTGTTGCTGCCGTGTTGGCCAGATGATCCTCCTTGACTCTTCGGCTGCTGGGCTTGGCTAGGTCTAGCCTAATTCTGCTTGGTTAGGGCCTTCTCCTCATTCTTCTTCTTAAAGAACTGAGCCCGATGCGCCTTGTTCTGTCCCACCCAATATTCGGCTCGAACTGCTCAGCTAACACATTCTGCAACAATGAGCGGTGGGTGAAGGCCACTGCTAATCACCACGGCCAAGTCCGAGTAGAACATCCTCATCATCCTTCTTATTTTGTCCCTCTCGGAACTGATGAGGTGAGGGCAGAGACGGGCGAGCTGTTCAAACTTTCTCACAGCTTCCGCTACAGACAGATTTCCCTAACGGAAATTGTTGAACTCATCTTGCTGAGCTTCCATGACTTCCGTGTTAAAATACTTCTCTCGAAACTCTTCAACGAAGTCTTCCCACGTCATCTGATTTACGTCTCGCCTGATCTGAACTGTCTCCCACCATAACCGAGCGTCTTTCTTCAGCATGAACGACGCACAGAGGACTCTCTCTCGATCGTCGAGCCCGAGGAAGTTCAGAGAAACTTGGAGGTCGATGAGCCAATTGTCGGCCTCGATAGGGTCTGTTGATCCCTAAAATTCCGGTGCCTTCATACGCCGAAATTCGTGATATAGTTCTGCCGGAGTGCGAACTCGAGGTGCTGGCGGAGCAGCTACTGGCGCCATCGGTACTTCAGGGGCCGTAGGGTGTTTCGGAATCACCTGGTCCTCATCGGGAAATTCCAGTGCCGCAGGTTGTTCCTCATGTGCTGGTGGCACCCTGACCTCGGGAGGTCCCTGATTCTGCTGAGCTATCTGTGCTCTAAGCCCATCTATCTCTTGTTGTTGGGCTAACATCATCTCCCTTAACTCGTTCAGCTGGGCTGCGAGATCGACGTTCTGGGCCTGTGCCACTCTACATTTTGGTGGCATGGTTCTGTATAGAAGCAACAAAATAAGCTTCTTGTTTTCAAAATTTCATGAAATCATATCTTTTATACAGAACCATTATCTTCATAAATACATAATCATAGTTTTCAGGAAAATACATAATTTCCTCATCGTGAACATACATTACTTAGTTACCACCACCGAGCTAAGGCACAACCCAACGCCATCCGCACACCCAACATATCCATTGTGACCATCAACGAGAAATACGTACGAAAAATCTAATTCTAAGCGTAAGAAAATAATTTAACTTACTTGGGCTATTGCAGAACGATGTGGGGCAAGACGAAGTAGGCTGGCAGGATACCGCTCTGATACCAACTCTGTGACGCCCCCTTCTATGTAAGGTCGCCACCTTACTTACTTAACTTAACTTTACTTAAAATTTGGGAATAATTTTTTTTTTAAACATACTTATATATATGAAAATGCTTTGCTCATAAAACTTATCTTACATACATACTGATATAAAAAAATTCACTTAAAGTATTTAGTGCCAAAATACCATATAACATAACTTTGTCTTCGCAATATAGACATATACACAAAATCTTCTTAACTTATCAAAATATGCGGAATCTATGCGTAGTGATATCCATACCGCCCTTCGTCTGCCGCTGCATCATCCACACAATGCCCACCATTCAAGCTGCAGGTTTCTTACCTACAGTATGAAATATAACTTGATGAGCTTTCGCCCAGTAAGCACAAGCGTGATCTCACAAAACAATCTCATATTTAAAACATCTTGAAAACATAACATTCATCATATGCATATGCATGAACCATTTATGTTCATTTATGCACTCCTTTTTAACTTGAACTTATCTTTCTTATGGGCCCCTTAGTGTACGTACCATCATTTATTTAGCGCGCCTCCAGATACAGTTAGGGTTTGCAAGGTCCCTAATTGCTCTGAGAAAACATAATTGATTACACCCTCCCGCATCAACGAGAGGGCGATAATCCATAACTTTAACATGAAAAACCCTCCACCTTGGGGAGGTCGGTACGACACTTTACTTGTGATTTCTTACCATATTGTTTATCTTTAGTGAACATACCTTATGATGTCACTATATGATAACATAACTTTTATCTTCTTCATAACATGGCATGGCATTTTGAAATCATAGCACTTTTGCAAACATGTTATTTTTTTTACAAATATAGCACTCTTGAAAACATAACATTTTACAAATATAGCACTTTTGGAAAACATGGCACTTTGCAAAATAACATTTATGCACATATAGCAACTTGTAAATATAACACTTATGCAAACATAGCATTTTTATAAAGCATGACATTTAAACATAGCATCATCTTGAACATAGCATAAAAACATGTAATAGCACTTTTGAAAACATACTAGCTTTCATACTGCAGGTGAGGTTTGTACTTACCTCTCGTACCGTATCCTTAACGTTGCGTCCTTAAATTTATCGGCAACAGCAGGTCACTTTCCTGCTATATGAGAAATATAGGATTAGAATCCTATCGTAAGGTGTTGGTGACCAAACCAACATTCATGCCTAAACTTGGTGGTATGTCCCCTTTACTTATCTCACTTGATCTCCATAATCATCATTCTTCATTAAGGATCATCAACTTTGATTAATCCTTGAGAGGTCACGTTGGATAACCTCTTGATTAAATCCTTGTTCTTTGGTTGGCTTCTTGAAAAGTTTGGGCTTTACTCATACATTCTCATTATTGGGTTATCTCCATTAACCTCTTAAATCCTAGCCCAAATATACATGTGGGTGTCCCTTAGGGTTATGTTGGGTAACCCATAAGGTTAACTCTTAGTCATCCTTGGGTTTGTAACTCGGATATGACATCCGGCTACCGTTCGTAATCAGCTTGCTTACCAATTTCTCCATAAAACTCCATTTCTTTAACTTTTGGAAAACCTTGTGTAACTCTCTTCCAAAATCCTTAGTTTGATTGTAAAAATTCTTGCTTCTTTCACTTGAAAGTACTTTGGCTTAAAAATCCATTTCTCTTCTTAACTTAAAGGTACTTGACGTAAAATCATCATTTTTCATTAACTTGAAAACAATTGGTTTGAAACCCCTTTTTCTTTACTTCTTGGAAAAATGTGGAATTTCAAATCCGAACCCTTAAAATTCATGGTTTTAGAAACAGATATTTTATAAAATCATTTAAGGCTGGAAACTGCCTTTGGAACAGTTTCCGTAGCTAAAATAATAATTTAAAGACACTTTACATTTTTTTTTTTTGAAAACATCTTTGAAAAACTAAGGTGCAGGATTTTCGGATTCCCTGCGCACCTTCTCTAAAACGTGCTCAGTTTAAAAATCCATAGAGAATCTGAAAAAATTGTCTTCATGAAAGTTGTAGCTTTCGAAAAATACTAAAACTTTTGTGTTTTGTGAAAAATCCAGTTCGGCTTGTATTAGTACCAGTTTTTTTTTGAAACCTGGCTGACCCTGGAAAACCCAGTGAAAACTGGGTCTGGGGATCAGCCACGGGTTTTGGGGAAAACGGAGGCCATTGGAGCCTCATTTCGAGATTCTGCATGTGTGGCTCTCTAGTAAAAGTTTTTCCGAGCAACTTTTGTGTTTTGACTTTTACCCCGTTTGGCCTCTAAGGGCCTTAAAATTTTACTTTCCCGAAACTGGCCAGATTCGAATCCGAATTGGCAGTTTCGGTTGCTTAGTTCGGTTTACGTCCTAGTTCGCGGATTCTATCTCGACCGATCACTTCGGCCGCTTACTCATCAAACATGCAGCGTTTCTAACGTCCCGTTCATACAAGCATACAAATCCCATAGGTCCATGCAACCTCAAACCGAAAATCCTAATCCTTGGTTGCATGGGTTCTATCTAGCATTCCACACCAACAAGCATCCATCATCCCTGTAACACCCCGCCTAGCACGGTCCGTTACCTTACTTATCTACTTACTTATCTTTCCTCTCGTACTTACTTAAGTACTTAAGGGAATGCATACAAACTTTACTTACTTAGTACATGAAATACAGCGGAAATTTTTTTTTTTTTTTATACGGTGCTAATTTGCACTTAACTGAACTGAAGGAACAATTTCGAATAATATATCTAGAAGATCAAAATACGTAGCGGCTTCCATTCCCCACATTTCACAGTGCCCGGCCATGCTCCTCCATCTTGTATCATCAAATGCTGACAGGTAGGTTACCTACAGCATAAACTTAAAACAATGAGTTTTCGCTCAGCAAGTACAACTCCTATACCGCATCATATACACTACTAACATCTCAATATATCATAACTGCATTTAGCATATACTGGCAACTACTACACTGAACCGCTACTGCACTGAACAACTACTGCACTGAACATATACTGATAAACATATGCATGAACCGGTTATGTTCATATTATGTTCTTTTGTCTGCTGCTAACTTACTTATTGTCTTTCTTACTTAATCTGCTAATGGGCCCCTTACTGAGGTGAACGTACCCGGCGCGCAACCATGGACTTACACTTGCCATAGCCCGACCCGCCCTGTGACGAGGGATACGACACCGGCAACTGCTTGCCGTCTGCCTACTGATCTTCTTACCATGTCATACTTACTCTGGTCATTCTTATTAGAATTAGTGAGCATGCATCGTGATGCTACTTATTCCTACTGCATAATCAACTGACATTCTTAATTTGACATGTAGTCATACACATCATACATACTTCATAGCATAAGCATAAATCATGTTTTGATATGCCTCGTAGCATATCAATTAACACTTGGCATAACAACACATTACATAGCACATAGCACATCAACTTTGTCTAGGTAAAAATACCCTAATAGCCTATGCTGTAGGTGGCGTTGTACTTACCTCGTCTACGTCCGATACTAAACTGCTCCGCTTCTGGGTTCAGCTGCAGGGTACGTCCTGCTTAACCGAAGGACATAGGTAAGGTCTCTAATCTCGACTATAATATGTTGGTTGTCAACCAACATTCATGCAATGCTTTGGTTATATGTCCCCCTAACTAAAACTCATGTTATAGGTGGTTACCTCAAGTAACCTTATCACTTTGGGTTATATCTCATAACCCCATAAAATTGTATTTCTTAACTTAGTAGGTTACGTTGGATAACCTTTTTTACTACACCCTTATCCCATAGCCTGATGGGTTACACTAACCCATGGGACAATTCGTCCTACATCTTACTAGGTTAACCCTTGTTAACCTCTAAGGTTACTAAAGTCAACCCTATCGGATCAACTTCGGGCTCTGGGGCTAAGCCCAGTAACTCGGGTGTGATTCCCAGTTACTTATCGTAACTAATTACCTCGCAAACCTTGAACTTGAAACTCTTAAATCTTTTCTTTATCCTTGAAAAAGTTTTTGGCTTAAAAGCCGAAAAACTGCTATACTTCCCCTTAAAATCCTTGAATTTTAAAACATGGTTTATAAAATGTTTGAAGGTTAGAAACTGTCTTTGGAACAGTTTCTGTGTTCAAAACAGTGTTTAAAACAGGAAAAACTATTTTTCCTAACTGGTTCTAGAAAATCCTGTGCAGGAATTTCTTGCTCCCTGCACGGTTTTCAGATTTCAAATTGTAGTTGAAAATCCTTATAGAATTGGTAAAAATTGTCTTCATGAAAGTTCTAGCTCTCGAAGAGATCTAAAACTTTTGTGTTTTACAAAAAATCTGATTCTGCTTAGTTTAATACCAGTTTTAATTTGAACAAGCTGGTCGTGTAAAACTGGGTCTGAACAGACCACTTTCGGTTTTTCGTAAAAACGGAGACCTTGGGAACCTCATTTTGAGAAACGGTCGATGTTGCCCCCTAGGAAAGACCCTGTTCTACAACTTTCATGTTTTCCATTTTTGCCCATTTGGCCTCTAAAGGCCTGAAATTACCGGTTTCCTGAGACCGACCAGTTTGGAACCCGAACTGGCAGCCTTGCTTACTAGATTTGGTTTACGTCCTAATTTTCGGTTTCTACCTCAACCGATCACATCGGGAGCTTAATAACAAATCATGCAGTGGTTCTAACGTCCCGCATGTTCTAACATGCCTTCCAACGTACCCATGCAGCCCTACTAATCCGGTTGCACAAACCATGGCTGCATGGTTCTAGGTTCTAGCACATAGCAAACCATTCAAGCCATACAACTTCACTTCATTCCGTATCATCACATCTAGCATCCTAACATGCATTCACATTCTTAAACACATAATTGGGGACATATAACCTTAATCTAGCATGCAACCTATTATCACACAAGCACATGCATAAAAAAACCAACCACCCCTAGGCTAGCAAATCAAGCACCATACACTAGCTAAGAGCACAAAATTAAATGGGGAGCTTATGCTCTTACAAACCATACTTGAAATACATTTAAACTTTATTTTAAAAGCTTAAATAAAAATAAGTTTAGGGTTTTAAAAATTACCTTGAACTACTTCAAGGATTGGCTTTAAGGTTGGATCAAAACCTCCCTATCTCACACTTGCTCCTAGATCCGGATTCCACTCACCAAAGTGGCTCCAAAGACTCGGTTTTTTGGACTGAAAATTGACCTCCCCCTATGGCCCGGCCATTCCAAGATTTTGCACCCAAAATCTGAAAATTTCTCACTGTTTTCCCTGCACCAACCCGTGGCTGCTCCTAAGGGAGAAATTGACTCCAAAACTTGCTCTAAACTTGGTTTTGGTTAGTGAAATCAAACCCGAATTCTCTCCTAACTTCTTCCCTCAAAATCTGATTTTTTTCTCTTGTTTCCCCTGCTCCTCTAACCCACGGCAGCAACTAGGATGGGCTGGAAAAAATTTCTAGCTCTCCCTAATGGTTCCTAGGGCAAACCGAAGCAAAACCCAAAAATTGGTTCAAGAAAATTTTTGTTTTCTCTTCCTCCTTCTCCCTTTCTCTCTCTCGGTTTTTCTTGGCTGAAAATGGGCAGAACTTGGCTGGAAATTCTGATTTAAATGGGTAACAATCACCTCTATTTATAGGCAAAAGTTAGACTTTCAAAAATTGTATTTTTGACCCCAAAACTTTGAAAAATCACACTTTTTGGAGCTTAGGTGGCCGGCCATGCTTGGAGAACAAGGAAATGATATCATGGCTTACATCATCGCTTACATCACCAAATTTTTAAAATTACACTTTTGCCCCAAAAATGAAAATCTTGGCATTTAAGCCCCCTAGGTGGCCGAAACTTTACTTGGTGAAGAAGCAAGAAATTTCTAGAATCAAGACACTTGTCTTGTATAGAATTGTTCTCAAAATATTTATGAGGTCATAATTCAAAATGGTGATGATGTCATAATTAAAAAGCCTTGTTTGGCTACTTTTTGTAAAAACAGTCTACTTTAAACTAAACGCAGATAAATCTAATACTGTATTGTATTAATACACAGTATTAATATTTTATACTGTAGTAAAAATTTCATCTGTGTAAAAATCGGTCTGGAAAGATTTTTCTTTATTTTCTCAAACCCTTTTGCCCTGTGCCTTAACTTAGTGTGCTTGATTTTTCTATGGTGGTTTTAGATCCTATCTATGCTATCTTACTCATAAAAATGGGTTTTCGCAGTATTTCTTCCATACTGCATGTCACAAAACTATACTGTCATCACGTTGACTATTCTGGTCAAACTTTGACTTTTCCGGGTCAAAGTTGACTTTTTCGGTCAAACCTTTGACCGACGTAGAATCATGCAAAAATCATCCATTTTCTTCTGAAAAGGCTATTTTCTATTCTAAACAATCATCTTTGAGTCTTATAAAGCTATAAGAACTCATCACGCATAATAAAGTTCTAAATCGAACTTTTTCATAAAATGCCCTTATGGCATACATTCAAGCTCTTTCAAGAAGAAAGAATAACATAGAAAAAGTCAGGTATTACAATCTACCCCCCTTAAAAATTTTCGTCCTCGAAAATTAGAACAAACTGGTGTAGTTCTTTCTGGTTGGCCATCTGTTTGGGGTGAAATGCCATACTGAACTCCAATTTTGATCTCATGGCAGTGCGAACACTTGTCCAAGCTTGAAGAGTAAAGCGTTCATTACGATCCGAAATGATCGATTTTAGTACTCCGTATGGTCTAACGTTCTAAACTACGTAGACTCCTACCAACTTTTCTACCGAAAAGGTGGCTCTATTCGCAATAACGTGGGCTGATTTGGTCAATCGATCGACAATGACCCAAATCGTGTCTTTCCTACTTGTAATCCTAGGTAATCCTACTACGAAATCCATCGCAATTCGCTCCCATTTCCATTCTGGAGACTCTGTTTCCTGCAAATCTCCTCCGAGATGTAGGTGTTCAGCCTTGACTTTCTGACAAGTTAGGCTTTTCGACACAAAATCCGTTACTTCGTTCTTCACGTTGGGCCCCCAATAGGTCTCTTGGAGATCCTTGTGCATCTTGGAAGCTCCAGTATGTACCGAACATGGCGTCTTATGGGCCGCTGACATTATCTGATCCTCCAGAATTTCCATGTCAAGAACGTAAATCCCCTCCTTGATGTAGACTACGCCATCGGCTTGAAGTCCTGAACTCCTTGCCCTTCACGTGCTCTAACCATCTATGCTGCCTTATGTGGAGTTCCGCAACTGTCCGTAACGGTTAGACCCTTTCCTTATCGTAACAACTAACATCCCACAACGCCTTTAGCAATCAAACATAGCGTTGCATTAACTTAAGAAATCATTTCTAAGATCACATCGAAATCCTAAGCTTGATTTCGATGAAATCTACAAACAATTCTCTGCCATAGATAAATATGGAAGCATTTTGCATTCAAGCATTTGATTACAAAATCTCCCCAAAAGGCAAAGAAATCTTTAAAAACTGTTTTAGCTGTCTATACTACTTACTAATTTCTGGGCGCACTCCATAAATACAAGCAAGTGAGCGGCACCAGAATTATACAAGACAATAATATCGTACATTGCGATAGAAGTCTATTTCGTCGCCGCATGCGAAGTTCCCGCTTCGGCATCTCCATTAGTGTAGGCATAAATCCTGGCCTGAGGTTCAGGAGCCTCTGATCTCCCTTGCATACTTGCGAGTCCCTCCTGCCTTGCCTGAACTGCGTGTAGCTGGTGACTATTGTTGTTCTGGTCTGGATATGGAGGATTCTGATTCTGGTTGTTCAGGGGACAGTTCCTGGCATAATGCCCCTCCTCGCCACACTGATAGCAAGCGTTTGACCCCTTCTTGCACACTCCCGGATGTTTTCTCCTACAACTTACGCATACCGGGTAGTTAGTGCTTGTATCCTCTTTCCCTTGTTTATTCTTCTTCTGAGGAAAATCCCTTCGCTGACCCTGGCCAGAGGAATTTTCTTTTCTCTTGTTCTTTCCGGCATTTTGCGCGGGGTTGTTCGCCTGGCCTTTCTGGTATGACTCCAATCCTTGTCGATGCTGAGTTTGCTTTGCTCCAGCCTTCTCCTGCTCCGTGACTCTCATGGAATCCGAGATAACTTGGATGTTGATAAGCCAGTTGTCAGCTGCAACCAGGTCTGTGGGTCCCTCGAACTCGAGCGCCTTCATTCGTCTATAGTGCTCATATAGTAAATCCTCTCGTATTACCGGCGGGTTAATTTGTACTCTGGCTGGTGCCATCGGAATTTCAGTATTCCGAGGGACTTCTGGCTGGGCCTCCGGTTGAGCTTCCGGTTGAACATTGGGTAGAACATTGGGTACAACATTTGGTTCCTGAGGCACCGCTGGGGGAACTTGGGGTGCTTGCTAGGGAGCCTGGTCCATCCTCGTTAATTGTTCTCGAAGCCTAGTCATCTCTTGTTGCTGCTCCAGCAATTGTCGTTGTAGGTTAGCTACTACAGTCGCTAAATCCGGCTGAGGCGGATTTGCGAGTACGTTTCGGCGCGTGCGAACCATCTTCTAACTTCCTATATAAGAAAAGATATTATCATTCTGTTAATATCTTCCCTTTCATTCATGACTTATCACATCTCTCGTACTTAAACTATCTTTTTGTATGCTCACAAAAAGCACATCCTATTTACGATGTCATATCACTTACATCGCATCATGCATACAAAATCAACGTTGTGATGGAAGTGTCTACCACTTTGCCATCACACATTCGTATCGTCCTATCGTCGAAAGGTTAATCTAACGAAATTCGGTCCTAAATCTAGCCTATGGGATCGATCGAGACTACGTGTAATACCTAGAATTTTACATGTTGCCATTTCCTTTTTTAAAGGAATTATGTGCATACGTTGAAATGTTTACGGAAAAATTCAGTTAAGAGTTTTTCATACGTTTTACGAGGTCTTATAGCTGAATAAGACTCAGAATAGATTTTTAAGGTTAGAAAACGCCCTTTCAAGTCGAAAAGGACGAAAAAGGACGTATTTTCAAAAAAGTCAAAGTTTGACCGAAAAAGTCAAATTTGACCAAGAAAGTCAAAGTTTGACCAAGAGTGGTCAACGGTTGACTTAACAGTGTTAAATGATGTAGTATGAGAAAATACTGTAAAATATGTCAGTATGGGCGAGATAGCCCAAGTAGGCTTTAAAACCACCCTAGAAAATCAAGCACACCTAGTTAAGGTCAAGGGCAAAAGGACATGAAATTATAGAAAATTTAGTCACCAAGTCACCCAAAAGGACCGGTCAAAGTCAGGGGCAAAAATGTCAAAATTTTCACTTTTGGGGCAAAAGTGTAAATTTTAGAAAATATGTGAAGTAAGCTTATTGATGTTATTAGATGATGTCATAATAAGGCAATGACTTACCTTGCAAGCAAAGATAAGGACCGGCTACTTTTGGGGGTAAAATTGCAAGGATTTTGTCTTTCGGGACAAAAATGTAATTTTAGAAAATATGTGATTTAAGTATGAGAAAATCACATAACATTATAAAGAGAATGTCAATTGCTTGGAAAGCAAGCAAAATAACCGGTTATGACATTTTAGGGACATAAATGCAAGAATTTTCACTTTTGGGGTCAAAGTGTAAATTTTGGAAAATTGATGATGCAAGCACATGATGTCATCAAGATGATGTCATCATGATGAGATAAGCTTGGCTTGTTCACCAAGGAACCAACCGGCCACCTAGGGGGCATTTTTGCAAGAATTTTCACTTTTGGGGGCAAAAGTGCAATTTTAGAAATTTGTGAGGTAAGCGATGAGGTAAGCGATGATGTAAGCCATGATGTCATCCCTTGCTTGCTCTCCAAGTCTTGACAGCCGGCCACCTTGTGGAACAAGGTTTAATATGTTGAAAATTTTGGGGTCAAAATACAATTTTCACAAAGTTTAAAATGCCTATAAATACATGCATTTGGACTGATTTTTGGAGCTGGAAATTTCCAGAAAAATAGCCAAAACTCTGGCCAATTTCTTCCCCAAAAATCCGAGAGAGAGTGGAAGAGAAAGGGCAAGAAAAAAAAATTGGAAAATCACATGTGAAGTCATCTTGGTGTGCACGGTTTTGGAGCATGGAAAACCAAGATGAAATCTGGAATTTTTAGAGTGAAATTCTGGGCAGTGGCCTTGGGTTAGAGGAAGAAAAGAAGAGAAAAATTTTGGTACCATTTGGAGGTCCAAAGCCGAGTGGTTGATGGCCAAAGGGAGTGAGAAATTTTCGGTTCAACAACTCTAACCCATCCCTAGGGTTAGCTAAGGTAAAACTCTCTCAAACTTTAGTAATTTTCCATGCAAGTTAGATGGATATTTATGTGTATATTTGTATGTGCATGGCTGAAAAATTGGAACCCCATTTGGAGGGGAGATCCGGATTTGTTGGTAGCCAAAGGGAGGAGCAAGGGAAGTGTGGATCCAAGTTTGAACCAACTTCCAAACCCTAGAGGTAAACCCTAAAACCATAAGCTTTTGGTTTGAGATTTAATGTGGAAATCTATGTGTATTTCCAAGTCCAATATGTAAGAGCATAAGCTCAAGCTTTATGATTAATGCCCTAGACCTAGTATGGTGCTTGATTAGGGTGTGTTGCATGTGGTTTAGCTAGGTATGTTTATGCTTGTGTGCTATGAGTTTATGCTTGCATGAATGCTTGGTTTGCATGGATTTTTGGTTGGTATGCTCCCTGCCTTAGGTGCAGCCATTTATGGCTTGCTTGCTAGGGTGTTAGACCTAGCTTCGGTGTTGCATGATTGGTTCAATGTTATGTGATGCAAATCCTAGAAGCATGCAAATCTAGGCTTTAGTAGTTCCGGTTTGGTTTGCATGGCTGCGATGGGATGACATGTTAATGCATGTGGGATGTTAGTTAACGTTGCATGTTGACTACTTAGGCTCCCGAGTGATCGGTTGAGTTAGTTTATCCTGAAGGGTTATCCAATGTAACCCTAAAGGACACCGATTAAGCTAAGCTAGGGGTTAATGGATTTAACCCGATAAGTTAAGGATAAAGCTTAGGGTTGATGGATGATCTAACCCTAACAGTATGTTATAAGCTT
Organism: Ficus microcarpa; assembly: GCA_025413485.1. Taxonomy (NCBI): domain Eukaryota; kingdom Viridiplantae; phylum Streptophyta; class Magnoliopsida; order Rosales; family Moraceae; genus Ficus; species Ficus microcarpa. The sequence continues at coordinate 633,623 of CM046386.1, forward strand.
AGTTTTAGTACACAAGGTTATCCAACGTAACCAAGTAAGCTGTTTTTATTCAAAGGGACATACAACCAAGACCATGTAGGATAAGCATGTTGGTTAAGTCACCAGCATTTCATAAGTTTAAATTAGAGCATGTTCTCTGTCAAGCAGGCAGAACCTGCAGCTGTACCCGGGAGAGGGACAGCATTAGTTGGGACAATAAATCAAGAGCGTAGGACGGAAGGTAAGTACAACTCCGCCTACAGCATGAACACATGTTTGTTGCATAAGTTGTTTTTAAGAAATCATGAATGGCATTTCATGATTTATGATGTGATGTTAAGAAGTAGTATGCTATGTGTTATGTTATGAAGTAGTATGTTTATGTGGTATGTTATGACGCTATGTTAAGATGCAGTATGTCATGTTCATGTTAAGATGCAGTATGTCATATTATGTTATGATGCAAGTATGTCATGCATGTTAAGTATGAGATAGTATGTTATGCAAAAGCATGTTATGTTTTATGTTAGATAGCGTGGCATCACGAAGTATGTCCACTAATAATGAAATACATGGTAAGCAAGAGTTAAGTTAAGTAATGATTGTTGTGTTGTAGTGGCTTGCCTCCGTGGTAAGTTCAAACGGTATGTTCCATGGTTTGACTTGAATTGGACGGGCTGTCTCCACTACTCCATGTTAAACGTTTTGTTTCATGGTTTGAGTTGGATTTGATGGACCACCTTCAACCACTCCATGGTTATGTACCTCAGTACGTGCACACATGGTATAGAGATAATTAAGTAGAGAAACCATAATTGATTTAATAATAAATCATAATTGGTTCATGTATTCGTGCATTTCATTTGCATGCGGATTGAATATTGTGCTTACTGAGCTTTTTAGCTCACTACTTACGTTCATGCTGTAGGTAAGCAACCTACCGGCAATACCTGATGCAAAGCTGTGGAGAGATGGCACTGCGGACTGTGAAACGTGGGAATGGACACCACTACGGGTTTCCAAAATATGTTTGAAATGTAAACACATGTAAAATGTGTTTACATTATGTTTTAAATATGTATGGAACAGTTTCAGTTTCAGATATATGGCAATGAGTTGCCTCTGTTTGTACCGATCCGCATTAGGTCGGGTCTGGTCCACGTTTTTATGTTATGTTTCAGTATAGTAGCTTCCCTAAGGGGTAAAAGCTCGGTACTCGAGTGTGTACATAATAAGGAGTTAAGTATTATGAATGAGAATCAGTTTTAAGATATGCTTAAGATAAGCTTAAGGTTTTATGTTTTATGCACGGGCAGTTTTCAAGTCATGATTTTAAAATAAAGTTAAGTCTTTTAAAGTTTCAAAAGAAGTTTTAAAAGAAAAGAAAAAAAAAATTTTCCGCAATTTTTTTCAAGATTTAAGTTAAGCAAGTAACGTAACGACCTAGGTTCGCATAATTAGCCATACGTGGATCTGGGGGCGTTACACTACGGAAGAAGCGTTGAAGTCTGCATCCTATCCTTCGTGGTTGAATACGATTCTGTCCTGGTCGTTCTCAGCATCTGAGTTAACTCCTGCCTCCTTTGATGGTATCTCATTCCGTTTTAACTTCTGTCTCCCGTGGCAGTATTTCCAGTCGTGAGTTGCCGAAATCAGGTCCTTTGAAAGCGTCAGGCCTGTCTAGTGTCGTAGCTCCCTTATTCTAGCGTTGTTGACAGCATTCGTCAATCGTTATCCTACTTCCTACTATCATTCCAGCTATAACTGCTAGAATGAATCGCCTGTGAGAAGACACTCCTGCGTCCCGATCTTTGTTGACCCGGTCAGGATTCCTTAGCGCCGCGTCGATCGTACCGTGATCATAAAGTAACTAATTACGCATATTCATAAAACTATAAACTTACTTACAATGATGGCGGCGATGGCAGGCAGCTGTGAAATTATGTCGCAGGGAACTGCTCTGATACTAACTCTGCAACATCCCGCCTAGCACGGTCCGTTACCTTACTTATCTACTTACTTATCTTTCCTCTCGTACTTACTTAAGTACTTAAGGGAATGCATACAAACTTTACTTACTTAGTACATGAAATACAGCGGAAATTTTTTTTTTTTTATACGGTGCTAACTTGCACTTAATTGAACTGAAGGAACAATTTCGAATAATATATCTAGAAGATCAAAATGCATAGCGGCTTCCATTCCCCACATTTCACAGTGCCCGGCCATGCTCCTCCATCTTGTATCATCAAATGCTGACAGGTAGGTTACCTACAGCATAAACTTAAAACAATGAGCTTTCGCTCAGCAAGTACAACTCCTATACCGCAACATATACACTAATAACATCTCAATATATCATAACTGCATTTAACATATACTGGCAACTACTACACTGAACCGCTACTGCACTGAACAACTACTGCACTGAACATATACTGATAAACATATGCATGAACCGGTTATGTTCATATTATGTTCTTTTATGTAACACCCCGACCTAGCGCCGGTGCGCTACTCTACTGTTTGCTACTAACTACTTACTACTACTGCTGACTATTGAAAATAATACTTACTTAGTATTTGAAAACACAGCGGAAATTTTTTTTTTTATACCGTGCCAATTAACACGTAACTGCTCTGTAAGTACATTTCTCAAATAACGTGTCTGGAGAATTTAAACGCGTAGCGACTTCCATTCCCCACGATTTCACATTGCCCGACCACGCTCCTCCATCTTGTATCAAAGATTGCTGAAAGGTTGCTTACCTACAGCATAAACTTAAAACAATGAGCTTTCACTCAGCAAGTACAACTCCTATACCGCAACATATAAACTACTAACATTTCAACATGTCAACACTGCATTGAACATATACTGATAAACATATGCATGAACCGGTTATGTTCACATTATGCTCTGTTATCTGCTGCTAACTTACTTACTGTCTTTCTTACTTATTCTGCTAATGGGCCCCTTACTGAGGTGAACGTACCCGGCGCGCAACCATGGACTTACACTTACCATAGCTCGACCTGCCCTGTGACGGGGGATACGACACCGGCAACTGCTTGCCATCTGCCTACTGATCTGCCTTTAAAGTCTATCTGAGACTTATTTTGTTCTTATAAGATTTAGTGAACATGCATCATGATGTTCCTATTCTTAAATCATGCTTGCTACTAAAATCTGAACTTACATACTGCATGGCATCTATAAAACATGTTATCTAAACATGGCATCTAGCATAGCATATAGCACATAGCACTGAACACTGAACACTGAACACTGAACACTGAACACTGGACTCATCTCTAAGTAAGTATACAACTACTAGCCTATGCTGTAGGCGGCGTTGTACTTACTGTTTCTATCTCTGATGCTAAGCTGCTTCGCTTCCGCGTCTAGCTACTGGATACGTCCTGCTTAACCGAAGGACATAAGTAAGGTCTCTAATCTATGACCATAATATGTTGGTCTTCAACCAACATTCATACATGCTCTGTTATATGTCCCCCTAACTATAAACTATCTCCTACTAGGTTACACTGAGTAACCTTATCACTTTGGGTTATATCTGATAACCCCATGAAATCGTATCTCGTATCTTACTAGGTTACGTTGGATAACCTTTTCTGCTAAACTCTCTGCTCATAACTGAACTTGATCTCTACTAGGTTAACTCACGTTAACCTCTAAGGTTACTAAGGTCAACCCTCTTCGGGTCAAGCTTGGGCTTTGGGCTAAGCCTGGTAACTCGGGTGTAAATCCCGGTTACATTTCGCGACTACTGACGTGCAAACCTTGAACTTGAAAAACTTTACTTTCTTTAAAATCACTAAAAGAGTTAGGCAGTAGAGCCCAACTTTCTTAAAATTCTTTTAAAACTTCCCGACAGATATAACTGCTTTTATAAAATGTCTGAGGGTCGGAAACTGCCTTTGGAACAGTTTCCATGTTCAAAACAATGTTTTTAAATCGAAAATAGTTTTTCCTAATCTGGTTCTAGAAAATTCTGTGCAAGGATTTCTTGATCCCTGCACAGTTTTCCGAAATCAGGTTGTATTTAAAAATTCCTTTGGAATCCGAAAAAGTTGTCTTCATGAAAGTTCTAGCTCTCGAAGAGTTCTAAAAATTTTATCCTTTATTAAAAATTTGATTCTGCTTAGATCAATACCAGTTTTAATTTGAAACTCGTTGATCATGAAAACTAGGTCTGACTGGACCACTCTCGGTTTTTCGTGAAAATGGAGGCCTTTGGAACCTTATTTTGGGAAACGGTCCACGTTGCCCCCTAGGAAAAACCCTGTTCTAAAACTTTTGTGTTTTAGATTTTTGCCCATTCGGCCTCTAAAGACCTACAATTACCTCTTTCCTGCGACTGGCTAGTGTGAAATCCGAACTGACAGCCTTAGCTAATTAAACCGGTTAACGTCCTAATTCGTGGTTTCTAACTCGACCGATCACATCGGGAGCTTAATGACAAATCATGCAACGTTTCTAACGTCCCCCATATTCTAACATGCCTTCCCAATGTACCCATGCAGCCCTACTAATCCGGTTGCACAAACCATGGCTGCATGGTTCTAGGTTCTAGCATACACAAACCATTCAAGCCATAACATACCATATCAATCAAACTAGCATCCTAACATGCATTCTTGCTCTTACTAACCTACTTGGGGACATATAACTTCATTCATGCATCTAGCATGCAACCTATAGTCAATCAAACATAGGTATGAATCATAAATGCATAATTTAAATCAACCACCCCTTAAGCTAGCAAATCAAGCACAAAACTTTAGCTAATGGGCACAAAATAAAATGAGCTTATGCTCTTACAAACCATAGCTTGAAATACATTTAAACTTTACTTTAAAAAGTTTAAACGAAACTACGATTAGGTTTTGGAAAAATACCTTGAAATGGTAGGGTTGGCTTAAGGCTTGAACCAAAAACTCACCCCTTGGATTCTAGCTCCTAGAACCGGATCTAGCTCACCCAAAATGACACAAAATTTTGACCTCAATCCACCCTTCCCTATACACGGCTGCAACCAACTTTTGCACCCCCAAAAACTGAAATTTTTCTGCTCTTGCACCACACAAACCCGTGGGCACCAAAGGGGGATTTTGGCTCCTAAAACTCATTCCAAACTCACCCTCTTGCTTGCTTACTCAAACCCAAAATTTTTTTCCCAAAAAATTTGGGGTTCCTCACTGCCTCCCCCTGCTGCTAACCCACGGCTACAGCCATGGAATTGGCTGAAAAAAAATGTTTCAAACTCACCCTAAACTTTTTCCTCACAAGCCCGAAAATCACTAAGCTTGGATCAAGAAAATTTTTTTTTTGATTTCTCTCCTCCCTCTCACTCACGGCTTTGCTGCTGAAAAATGGGCAAAACTTAGCTGGGTTTTCTGATTTAAATTGGGGAAAAAGCACATCTATTTATAGGCAATGTGGGACACAAAATTTCTCTCATTTTGACCCCAAAACTTTTAAAATTTTGCACTTTTAGCATGTGAGGTGGCCGGCCTATTAACTTGGAGAGCAAGGCTATGGTGACTCATCATAGTGACATCATCCAAGTGACATCACACGCTTACATCACCAATTTTTCAAAAATTGCACTTTTGCCCCAAAACTTAAAATCTTTGCAAAAATACCCCTAGTGGCCGAAATTATTTTCTTGGTGAACAAGCAAGAATTTTCTAGAATAAGACACTTGTCTTATCTTGCTTGGCTCACAAAAAAATTTATGATGTCATAAATCAAAAACGATGATGTCATAATTAAAAAGCCCTTTTTGACTATTTTTGTGAAAATAACTTATTTTCAAACTGAACATACTTAAATCTCTATACTGTGACTACTAATACACAGTATAGATTTTTATACTGCAGTCCAAATTTTTATCTGTGAAAAATCGGACTGAAAAAATATTTTTCTTCTTTTCTAAAATCCTTTTGCTCGGTGCCCTATTTTTTACGTGCTTGATTTTTCTATGGTGGTTTTAGTTCTTAATTATGCTATTCTATCTAAAACTGAGCTTCTACAGTATTTTTCTCATACTGCAGATCCTAAAAATTTATACTGCTGCACATTTGACCATTTAGGGTCAAACTTTGACTTTTCTGGTCAAAGTTGACTTTCTTGGTCAACACTTTGACTTTTCTAAAATGATGCAAAAATCGTCCCTTTCTATTCGAAAAGGCCAATTTCAAGTCTAAAACATTCATTTTTGAGTCCTGTAAGGCTATACGGACCCATCTCGCATAATAAAGTTCTAAATCGAACTTCTTCGTAAATGCCTTCACGGCATACATTCAACTCCTTCTAAGGAGGAACTAGAGACATAGAAATCTTAGGTATCACATTTTATCTGCTGCTAACTTACTTACTGTCTTTCTTACTTAATCTGCTAATGGGCCCCTTACTGAGGTGAACGTACTCGGCGCGCAACCATGGACTTACACTTGCCATAGCCCGACCCGCCCTGTGACGGGGGATACGACACCGGCAACTGCTTGCCGTCTGCCTACTGATCTTCTTACCATGTCATACTTACTCTGGTCATTCTTATTAGAATTAGTGAGCATGCATCGTGATGCTACTTATTCCTACTGCATAATCAACTGACATTCTTAATTTGACATGTAGTCATACACATCATACATACTTCATAGCATAAGCATAAATCATGTTTTGATATGCCCCGTAGCATATCAATTAACACTTGGCATAACAACATGTAAGACCCGAAATTTTGAAGACTTGTAATCTCCTTGTTTATAAGGAATTAGAGTCTAATTTATGTATGTATGATGTGTTATATTAAAAATTATGAGTAATAATGAAAAATTCATAATTTTATTTAAACGATGTTCGAGTCCTCATTTAATGATTATGAGACTCAATTGATGATTTATGAGCCAAGAATGAGGTTTTTAAAGGAAAAAGAACGAAAAAGGATGAAATTTTACAAAAGTCAAAGGTTTGACCAAAAAGTCAACTTTGACCAAAAAGTCAAAGGGTTGACCGAAAAGTCAAAGGGTTGACCAAAAGTCAAAGTTTGACCGGGACGGGTCACAACGTCGACTTGACAAGTATGATGAAGGAATATGGAAAGAATCTCCGAAAATGAAGTTTTACAAGCCATAAATCTACCCTAGAAAAATCAAGCACACCGAAAAAGAATTAAGGGCAAAAAGGTCTCCGAAAAATTGGAGAAAGAGAGTTTCGGTCCAAAATTTACATGGAAGAATTTTTGGACCAAAATATAAAATAAGAATGCTCATCACAGTATTGGAAATAACTGTAGAGCGCGAAAGGAGCTGTGAAAGAACGAGATGGCCAAACAAGGCCTTGGAAGAGCTAGTGGAAGATGACATCACCTTCCACTAACTCAAAGTTGCATTATGTGGATTTTACCATGCATGATGGCTGGCCACACATGGGAGACAAAAGGAAAAGAAAAAAAAATGGGAAAGCCTTAAATTAAGGAGAAAAGGTGCACCAACTTTTGTCCATCAAAGGTCCCCCATCCTTAGTCACTTTTTGTTTAAAAAAAATGAACTAAATCCCTTGTTCATTCCCCACAAACAACCGGCAGCCATCAGCCCCTCCATCATGTCCGGCCAACTAGAAGAGAAAAGAAAAGAAATTGAATTGGTTAGAGTAACTAGATGGCCTTTCAAGTCCAACCAAGCAAAGGACAACAACACCATGCCTATGACTCACCTTTTTACTAGCCAAAGCAAGCTAGTGGTAGCCATTCCCCCTCCCCTTTGGTCGGCAACAGCAATGGACAAGCAAGGAAAGAAAATTCAATGGGAACAAGACTAGACATAAAGCCATAAATCAAGGAAAAAGTTGAACCACTTTTGTTCATCAAGTCTAGTCACTTCTTGCTTAAAATAATGAACTAAAACCCTTGTATTTCCTCTTCAAATCCGGCTGCACAACCCCCTTCAGCCCTCCTTGGATTCGGCTGCAAATAAAGGAAAAGCAAGACAAGATTAAAGCCTTAAATTAAGGACAAGCAACCTCTTCCATTTCCCTTCTCAAGGCAGCCAACTCTTACACTCCTCTTCAGAATTTTTTTTCCAGCACAAAGCCGTGGGAGAGAGGAGAAGAGAGTGAGAGCAAAGAGAAATTTTGGGTTTCCATCTCAAGGGTTTCGGTTTTTGCAAGAGAGTTAGAGAGCTTGAGAAAATTTTTGGTGAGTTCTAGCAAGAGGAGGCCGACCAAGAGCAAGAGAAAAAGAGGTAAGTGGATCTTGAAAACTTTCTGGATTTCTTCCTTGATAATGCTCGGTTTGGAGATGAGAAAAAAAGCTAACAAAGAAAATCTCTTGGATCTCATTTTTTTTGTACCAAAACCGTGAGCAACCAAGCAAGGAGAGCTTGAGAAAATTTTTGTGGGATTCTCCAAGCAAGTGGCCGAACAAGGAAGAGGAGAAAGAGGTAAGAAAACTTGGTTTTCTTCTTATGATTTTCGGTTTTGGTTAGAACAAGAAAGAGTTAACAAAAAAATTTTGGATTCCATTTTGTGTGGTGAAGCCGTGGGCTAGAGCAAGCCAAGGAACCAAGGAAGATTTTGGGATTTCAAAACCCTAACTTGGGTTTGAGGTAAATCTCTTAAACCACCTTGAAATCAAGTCTTATTTGAGTATTTTTGATGTTGATTCAAGTGGTTTGTAAGGACATAAGTGCACTTTAAATTTCTGCCCTCATTGTTGGTGTGTGTGCTTGATAAGGTTAGGGTTTGGTTGGCTGATTTTTGATGCCTGTTTGCTTTAAAATTTGTGCTTGAAAATGATGGATTTTTCATGCTAGAAATTAGGTTATATGTCCCATAAGATGAGGCCAAAAATCTGCCCTTGGCAGCCATGAGAGCATGCTAGTTTAGGGATGGATTTTGTGATGCTTGTATGTGTTGATGCATGAGTTAGAGCTAAGCAACCTAGGTTTTTAAATTTTTGGATTTGGGTTGCATGAGTTGAATGAGATGAATTTATGGATTTCAATGGGACGTTAAAAGCGCTACTTGTTATTGTCTAAGCTCCCGATGTGATCGGTCGAGATAGATTCCGCGAAATAGGACGTAAACCGAAGTAAGGAACCGAAACTGCCAATTCGGATTCGAATCTGGCCAGTTTCGGGAAAGGGTAATTTCAAGGCCCTTAGAGGCCGAATGAGGTAAAACTCAAAACACGAAAGTTGTTCGGAACAACTTTTTGTAGAGGACAGCGTGAACAGAATCTCAAAATAAGGCTCTAACAGCCTCCGTTTTACCCAAAACCCGTGGCTGAACCCTGGGACGTTCTCCACCCAGTTTTTCAGAGTTAACCCGTTTTCAAATAAAAACTGGTACTGATCTAGGGCGAACTGAATTTTGTGAAAAACATGAAAGTTTTAGCATTTTTCGATAGCTACAACTTTCGTGAAGACAAGTTTTTCAAATTCCAAGCCGTTTTTAGACTGGGCGCGTTTCGTGGGAGACGCGCAGGGAACCCGAAATCTTGCACATGAGATTCACGAAAATATTTTCTAGAAAAATTGTGAAGTGCTCTTAAATGGTTATTTTAGCTTCGGAAACCATTCCAAGGTGGTTTCCGACCCCAAATGATTTTATAAAAGATTTATTTCGAAAACCATGAATTTTAAGGGCTCGGGTTTGAAATTCACATTTTTCCACAAAGTAAAGAAAAAGAGGGTTTCAACCAAGAATTTACAAGTTAAAGAAAATAATGAGATTAAACCAAGGTAATTTCTAATTAAAGGAGTTAGAATTTTTACAAGCAAAATGAAGGATTTTTGGAAGTAAATTATACAAGATTTTCCAAAAATAAGAAAGAGGAATTTTAAAGTAAAAATTGGTAAGCAAGCCGATTACGAACGGTAACCGGATATTATATCCGAGTTACAAACCCAAGGATAACCAAGGGTTGACAAAAGGTTGACCCAAGGTTAATTAAGGTTAACCTTAAGGGTTACCCAACATAACCCTAAGGGATACCCACATGTATAATTGGGCTAAGATTTAAAGGGTTAATGGAAATAACCCAATAACAAGGATGTATGAGCAAAGCCCAATAATAGAACAAGGCTCTAACCAAAAAGGTTACCCAATGTAACCTCATAAGGATTTATCGAAGTTCGATAAAGAATGGGGATTAAAGTGGCCAAGATGGATATCATGTATAGGGGACATACAACCAAAAGTAGATGTGAGTGTTGTTAGGTCACCAACACCTTACGAAAAGATCCTGATCCTATATTTTTGGTATATCAGGAAAGTGAATTGCCGTTGCCGACAATTTAAGGAACGCAACTGTAAGGATACGACACTAGAGGTAAGTACAAACCTCACCTGCAGTATGAAAGCTAGTAAATTATGTTCAAGTATGTGGTTTTCAAATATGCTGCAATATGTTGTGTGCTATATCTATGAAATGCCATGCTTTATAAAATGTGCTATTTTTGCAAAAGGCTATGTTTATAAAAGTGCTATATTTGCAAAATGTCATGTTTATGAAAATGTCATGTTTGCAAATGCCATGAATGAAAAGAATGCCATGCCATGTTATGAATGAAATGAAAAGTATGTTATCATATAGTGACATCATGAGGTATGTTCACTAAAGATAAACAACATGGTAAGAAATCACAAGTAAGTGTCGTACCGACCTCCCATAAGGTGGAGGCTTTTTCATGTTCAAGTAAAGGATTCACCCTCTCGTTGATGCGGGAGGGTGTAATCACCCAATGTTCCCGGAGCAGTTAGGGACCTTGCAAACCCTGACTGTATCCGGAGGCGCACTAAATAAATGATGGTACGTATACTATGGGGCCCATAAGGAAGATAAGTAAGTTAAAAGAAATGCATAAATGGAACATAAATGGTTCACGCATATGCATATGATGATGTATGTTTTTCATGATGTTTTAAATGTTTTGTGAGATTATGTTTGTGCTTACTGGGCGAAAGCTCATTCAGTTATATTTCATACTGTAGGTAAGAAACCCACAGCTTGAATGCTGGGCATTGTTGGAGCGGTGTGGCGGCGGATGAAGGCGGTATGGATACCACTACGCATAGTTTCCGCAACCTATTTTTGAGTTAAGAAGTTTTGTATATAAGCATGTATGCTAAGGATAAATTATGCTTTATGGTATTTTGGAACTAAATACCTTAAGTAACGTTTACTTAAGTAGTAATGATATATTGCTAATGACAAATATTTTTATAAGTATTTAAAAAAAAATATTCCTAATTTTCAAGTAAGGTTAAGTAAGTAAGTAAGTCGTGATGGCTCTACGTAGTAAGGGGGCGTCACACAACACATCACATAGCACATAGCACATCAACTTTGTCTAGGTAAAAATACCCTAATAGCCTATGCTGTAGGCGGCGTTGTACTTACCTCGTCTACGTCCGATACTAAACTACTCCGCTTCTGGGTTCAGCTGCAGGGTACGTCCTGCTTAACCGAAAGACATAGGTAAGGTCTCTAATCTCGACTATAATATGTTGGTTGTCAACCAACATTCATGCAATGCTTTGGTTATATGTCCCCCTAACTAAAACTCATGTTATAGGTGGTTACCTCAAGTAACCTTATCACTTTGGGTTATATCTCATAACCCCATAAAATCGTATTTCTTAACTTAGTAGGTTACGTTGGATAACCTTTTCTACTACACCCTTATCCCATAGCCTAATGGGTTACACTAACCCATGGGACAATTCGTCCTACATCTTACTAGGTTAACCCTTGTTAACCTCTAAGGTTACTAAAGTCAACTCGGGTGTGATTCCCAGTTACTTATCGTAACTAATTACCTCGTAAACCTTGAACTTGAAACTCTTAAATCTTTTCTTTATCCTTGAAAAAGTTTTTGGCTTAAAAGCCGAAAAACTGCTATACATCCCCTTAAAATCCTTGAATTTTAAAACATGGTTTATAAAATGTTTGAAGGTTAGAAACTGCCTTTGGAACAGTTTCTGTGTTCAAAACAGTGTTTAAAACAAAAAAA